>VUQG01045389.1:0-17200 GCA_015106755.1 Etia nguti | reverse complement strand
CCTCTCGCCCTAAGACAGCTGGGATAGGCTCCAGCGCCCCCCCGTGACCCTGAAAAGGATAAGCGGAAGTGAATGGATGGCTGGGCTTAAGTATAGATAAAGGATGAGTCACTGTGTAACTCCCCTACCTTGGCAACCAAGGGACCTGGGGGATTGAATCCAAAACTGGTACAGCTCCACCCTTGCTGGGAGACAGACTGACCTGTGCTTTGATTTTTTTTCCCTTTGTTATGAACACACTGCACCCTCAGCTTTATTCATGTCTGTGAAAGTGTTGTTTTTATTTAAAAAAAAAAAAAAAAAAGTTATTTTCCGGCACCTCTTTGTGCAGGATGTCTCGACACATCAGCACAGTTGGCAACAACTGAGGCAAAAGACTTTTTATCATAATGTCTTTGTGGACCCTGCTGGTGGGACACCTGGTCCTCAGGTGCCTGGAAAGGAGGACCCTTAAAGCCTACATTAGCTTTGTCTCAATTCAGGGGCTGCATCCTTCGGAGGACATGGCCTTTGCGGTCTACGTGGGCCGGGTCCTCCGAAGACCGAGAAGGCTGGAAGTGCGAGGCTTTGAAATGGGACGGTCTAGCCTTCAGATTCGCGTCACCGCTGTCTCGTGGAGTTTAATAAGGTCAGCAGATTACAGCATGTGCATAAAGAAAATCTACAGAAGCTCACATTGGAAATTATTGTGAGTTGATCCTTCTCCCTATGTGGAGCCTTACAGCCAATCTTAGGGCTTTCCGACCTGCTGAATCCTACTTGGAAATACAGCTAGAGACCACAGTCAAATTGGCCAGCAGGTGTCACTGTGGAGATGGGTTTCAGATTGTTTCGAATCTTCCTGTGACTGAGTAGGGCACGGGGATAGATGAGATGGAGGCAGATGATCCGCTGTGGCGCCCCCTAAAGGAAGCAGGCGAACGAAGAGTTGCTTATTTACACGAGGAGAAGCCCTCCAAATGTCTGTACTGACACAACCTAAATCACTATATAGTAAAAGTAAAAAGAAGGCCTATCAAATCATGTGGCTTTTAAATCCTTTAAAATGAAAATATTATTTTTCAAAGTTCCATTGGTATCACGGAACTGTTGTATTTAATCCCCAGTTTCCGACCGGAGAATAATATTGGGAACACGAAATGGCGACTTTCTTGTTTCGCTTAGGACGACTGGGTTCTCTCAAGGTAACAAGAACTGTACTGCCTCTCGAGGTTTTATTGTATAGGTGGTGTGTTTAGTTCTGCTAGTACAGACACAACACATGGACTCAGTCACATCAACGCTGTCGTCTATAGTACAGACCAGACGGCAACTGTCGGAACAGGACAGGCCAACAGCAGCACTGACACATGACCCTGAAACTGTCACAGTTACAGGTCACATCGTTTGTTTCTGTTGTTATTGGAAAGAGACGAACTACTTTGTAATAAAAGGGAAATAAGTTATCTATGTGCTCTGTGGTAGTTTAAGCTAGTTTTATCACGATTAGGACTGATTTGTTGAACGGTTTTTTAGGGTGGACTGATTGCACAGCATACATGCACAAAACTGTATTGTTGGTGGCTCGTGTCAGATGATGATGATGATGGTCCTCATGTACTTCTCGTCCCTTGGTCCAAAATGTGAACACTGACATCGTTTATGTGCAGGTGTACAGCTGAGTCTTATCCTGTTGAGGTGGCTCTTCCATGTTGTGGAATGGCTGTTTGGTTTCTCCTTTGTAGAGGTCCCAGCATTCCTTGTTGCACTTGACAGTATACAAGATGTCTTTTAGCTTGTGTTTGGGAGTGTTGTCCTTGGGATGAACCAATTTTTAGAACCCTTACCAGGCGTGTCAGCCCCAACTCACACCTTTCCTCGGGTGACCTCAATAGGTGACATGATAAAATGGGTGATGAACGAACATGATAAAGCTGAAATGTCTTCACAGTCTCCTCCTTTCTCTTTTTTTCCCCCAAGCTCTCAGGACTACCATGATCTGACATCAGAGTATGTACAAGCTATCCCTGTAAGAAGAACAATTGCAGAATGCTCTAAACACTCCTTTTCACACAGTTTGCTACTCGTTCTGTATGATGTTAATGACAGTGTATATACCTAACATGGTCATCTGAGGCTGTGATAAGACGAGCCTTTATAGTTGCTGTGTTGGTGAACGGCAACCAATCAAAAGAAATATGGCTTAGAGCTAGATGGAAAAACTAAAAAAATAGATAAAATAAAGGGCTGTATTGATGCCCAGTATAGGCAATGGTGCAGCTTAACTATATCCATATATATCTGATATAGTTGGTAACACAGTGGAACAGTGGCTGAGGAGGAAGAGTGGATCATCTTCTAATTGGAAGGTCGGTGGTTCTCCTCTATTCTGCATGCCAAAGCATCTTTGGGCAAGTTACCGAACGCTGAGTTCCACCTGATGCATTCATCAGAGTGTGATCATAAGAATATTAGGTTCAAAGTGCTAAGGCATTGAAAAATATGATTTGATGAATACACCAATCCGGCATAACATTAAGACCATTGACATGTGAAGTAAAAATATTGATTATCTCTTCATTACTGCTACTGTTAATAGGTGGAATATATTGGGGAGCAAATGGACATTTTGTCCCGAAGGTTGATTTGAGTGAGGATTTGAGTGAGTTTGATAAGGCCCAAAGTGGGATGGCTAGATGACGGGGTCAGAGCATCTCCAAGTAGTGGCGGCACTGTTCAGAAATGGTTTGAGGTGCACAACAATGATTTTGAGGGGCTCACTTGGCCTCCAAATTCCCAAGATCTCAGTTCAATCGAGCATCTGTGGGATGTGTAGGACAAAAAAGACAGATCTATGGTGGTCCCACCTCGCAGCTTACGGGACTTGAAGGATCTAACATTTTGGTGCCAGATTCCACAGCGCACCATCAGGAGTCTGGTGTAGTCCAGACTCCTGAAGTCAGGGTTGTTTTGGCAGCAAAAGGAGTACCAATACAATGTTAGGAAGATGATTATAATGTTACAATTGATCAGTCTTAGAGTTCTCAAAACAAGCAGTGTATACAATTTAGGTCAGAAGTTTACATGCGCTCATCACTGGACATGAATGTCATTTTAATTTGGGGGCTTTTAATGATTTTATGACTTGTTCTTTTATCCAGGGTGGAATGATTGTACAGAATATATCTTTAATGACTTTAAAGTTTGAATTTATTTTGGATTTTCCATACAGAGTCAAAAATATACATACTGGCTTGAATATATGCATACACCAACACCTCAACCAGATGCTTTTGGTAGCCGCCAATAAACCTGTGGCATAATTCTGTTTGGATATTTGACCAATCTTTCTGGCACAATTGGTTGAGTTCACTTAAATTGGTTGGATTCCTGGAACGGATCCAACTTTTAAGCGTAGTCCACAAATTTTCAATAAGGTTGAAGCTGGGACCTTTGGGAAGGCTACTCAGTAAGTGTAATGTTAGCCTGCTCTATCCATTCTAAAACCACTTTTGATGTGTGTTAAGGATCATTGTTTATTCAGGTGTGTTGCAGCAGGGACACATTTAAACGTTTCAGGACTCCGGCCCTCGAGGATTGGAGTTTGACACCCGTGCCCTAGTATGTCCAAGTTTGAACTGTCTAGTTGTTGGTTTGAGGTGAAGTCTGAGAATTGGGGGTAGTCCTCCTTCTTCATTGATTGTAGACCAGAGGTTTCTTATTAGGTCGGCACCCTCTCAGACCATGACAATGTAAAACTCACTTAACTGTGGACAGTGTTGATGGTGTTCAGGCAGTTTCCTGTTCATGGCAGACTTTAGCCTTGGTCAAATTGTTTTTAGTTTATTTTTTCTCAGAATTTTACAATAATTTCTTTATTTTTTAAACCTTCAGTGGCCCTTAGCCGGCATAATAAATGCATAGCTAAAACAATGCAATGTAAAGTGGTGGATGCAAAAAATGTTGCAGATAGACTTAAAATGACTATAAAAAAACGTTAATGTGTGTCTGATCTTTTCAGTCAGGATTAAGAAAATAGGACACTGCGAGAACCAGTGAAATTATCACAAAAAAGAGCCTGAATGTGTGGTTCTGTACTCTTACCGGACAATTTTTTGTTCTCTTCTGCAGTGTCTCCAGTTGGAGAACTTGGGAATCCTGAAGAGCTCCCCAGCTGCTTTGTTCTGCACCAAGACTGAAAAACCTGCAAAATCTAGGAAGAAGACCAAGACTGCAGGCAAGAATAAGACCTTTGGGTTCTGTTAACTGCTTGAAGCTGTGGCTTTTTAAGTTGTGCTGGGTGGTTGCTTTTGTTCATTCATTGATCGAATTTTGTCTATTTACAATAATACATATGTGTACTTTAAATTATGATGCCTTTAAAGCGTAACATGCACCTCTTTCCACAGTGAAGGTAATGTGCCATATGATCTAGAAATATTTTACATTTTAGAGCATATGGTACATTTTAATCATTTTAAGCATTGGTACCAGCCCAGATAACGGTAGATCCTTGATGATAAAGCTCTTTATTTGGCTGGTCCCTTTAGTCCCTATAGTGGTGGCCACAGGGGATTATTTGCCACCATCTCACCCTGTTTCTTCTGTCATATCAGTCGCCTCCGTGTCTTCCTTCACTACATCCGTCAGTCTTCTCTGAGGTCTTCCTCTTTTTTTTTTCCATCTTGCTTCTTGGCTCCATATTGAACATCTTTTGTCCAGTATATCCTCGATGCCTCCTGCATGTCAAAGCCATCTCAACCTTACTTCTCTAACTTTGTCTCCAGTCTGCTCAACCTGATGTACTTATTTCTGATTCTGTCACTCCTGATGACTTGAAATGAAAATCTTACAATCTTCAGCTTCAGCTGTACCTCGTGCCTCTTTGTTACTGCCATCATCTCCAAACCATAGTAGGTCCCACTACCGTCTTGTAAACCTTCCCTTTGGCTCTTGCTGTGATCCTTCTGTGATGTATCACCTTTGACGCTCTTTTTCACCCACTCCACTGTGCCTGCACTCTCATCTGGGGTGGCTGTAAAGCAGGTCATCCACTAATCTGAAGGTTGTTTGTTCAATCCCTGGTCTGCATGCCCAATATCCTTGGGAAAGCTACTAACCCAAAGTTGCTCAGAGTATGAATGTGAACATTAAATAGAAAGCACTTGCATAGAAAAAGCATTGTGTGCTTGTGTGAATGAGGCAAGTTGTGTAAAGCGCTATATAAGAACCAGTGCATTTACCATTCATCTCTCTTGTGCATTATCTGTTGTTTGGATAGTTGACCCCTTGCATTTCAAATGTTCCACGTTTGCTACCTCTGCTCCTTGCATTTTTACCATTCTACCTGTGTTCGTGTCATTCATACACGTGTTCCTGTCGCGCTTCTATTGATTTTCATTCCTCATTCCTCTTCTGTCCAGAGCTAACCTCACCTTCTCCAGGCTCACTTCCTCCTGTTCTGTCTGTAAAAATCTAAGTCCACAGGGATTCCTCAATGACCTCATAAGCCAACTTGTCCATCACTACTGCAAACAAAAAGGTCTTCAGAGCTGATCCCATGTAATCCCACCCCAACCTTGAACCCGTCTGTCAGTCCTACTGCACACCCCACCTCCCTTTCCATAGGTGAAAGCTGTCAGTTCCAAAGTCATTAATGCACCCCCATACCATCAGAGATGCAGGCTTTTGGTCGGCCCTCTTCTCTTCGGTGTTCATGCCTGTTTTTAATGTTGTGCAGCTTGAAGCCTTAAAAATCCAATATTGGTTTACGGCATTGTACCTGCATAGAGATTCTCTTAGTTCTGATTCTTTTGATGATACCATGAACTGCAGGTGACGAGATAACAAAGTCTCCATAATTTTACATTATTGTAATATTGTTCCACAATTTGTAGAGGCAGTTTTTAAGAAGTTGGTGATCATCTGTTCATCTTTACTTTTGAGAAATTCTACCTCATTAAGATGCTCTTTTCAATCATGTCACTGACCTGTGGCCAGTTAAACTAATTAGTTACAAAATGTTTCCCCCTGCTATTTCTTTTTAGTAACACTTACTTTTCTGTCATCAAATTCAAAATAAGCTTATATATTTTCTTAAAATTGTAAGATATGTCAGAGAGCATATCAAATGTTTAAACGATGTTCTGTTATGTATAAAATACGGCTATGAGTTAATAAGTTCCAGTTTATGGGATTGGGGAAGTACATTTAATTCTATTTGCGATTTAAAGGTATCTAAAAGGACTCGCTGAATGCACACCCACGAAGCAAACTGAATATATTATTTTTCTTATTTAACTGCTCATGTTATATTTACCATTTTCTTCAGCAGCAGAGGCTCCAGATGACAGAGCAATCCTGTTAGCCTACAAGACAGCAGTTGCCTTCCCAGTTAGACTTTCAGGGCCTGGACGTTTCCCAGCACAGTCTGTAGATGGAACGGGACCAGCGGTTGTCTCCACTGCAGAAAGCATTGTAGCTGCACAAGTTGCCACTCTTGTCACTGCTGCCAGTGAGCAAGTAGCTGCTGAATCAGATCCAGGTCCTGACCCACATGTGGCAGCTCCACCTATAGTTGCTTCACCTTCTCCAGCTGATGAAATCCCATTTGAGGTCCGTAGTAAACTCTCAGCAGCAAAAGACTATACAGTCGCAACATCCTCTGAATGTGGTGATGCAGCAGCCGACTCCGATTCAGACTCTACCGACTCCGATTCAGACTCTGCCGAATCCGATTCAGACTCTGACTCCGAGGATGAGAAGGCAGAGATGAAGAAAGAAATCAAGAGCTTTGCACCAGAGGCGGAACCCCAGAGGATCACAGTCACAGAAGTAAAGGCAGGCACTAACGAAGCTCAGAACCAATATGGGGCTCCTATCACATCTGGTGTAGAAACACCAGCACCCTTAGGAGCACCTCAAGCTACAGTGAAGGTACCCAGTGTTGGTTTTGAGAAGCTGGTGAAGTCAGGCCCTGAAATCATCGCCGCTACAGAAAACACTCGAGAGGTGACTGGGTCTGACATTTCAGCCAAAACTGCTGGAGAAGTGATAAAAGATGCTGCATTTCCTGTTGATGCTAAAGTAGAAGCTCTGGGCGAAGCCGTTGGTGAGGCTGTAACTCTAAAAGACCCGAGGTCTTCCTCTGCTGAAGCTGCTGCTGTGGCTGGAGGTGAAGCTGCAGAAGCTGGAGCAGAAGATGCCCTTCCTGCTGAAGCTGCTGCTGTGGCTGCGGCTGAAGCTTCAGTCTATGCAGGGAGCACCGACGAGCAGATGGACCTTGCTCCTATTGTAACTGAAACTGCAGGAGAGGAACTGCAGACAGAGGCCACAGCTGAACACTCTAAGGGTACACACTACACTACCCTGCCCCTCAAATCTTTACCTCCCTCTCTTTTTATTTATGACTCTTCTAGAAATGACCATTGTTTTTCTGTCTGTGCCTCCAAACACAGTCTGAGTACTGTTGCTCTGTTAACCAGGCAGCAGCTCCCCGCACATGTAGCAGTTGATGTTGTATTTTAAAGTATTGTCCGTGTTTTCTATTTAATGGCCTCCTTTAAGTTTCTCTAGGTGCTGGTTTTATTATCGGAATGCTACTATGTTTAGCACCATTTGTCCAAGACAAATTTCCCACGTGGGACAATAATGTTTATTTCTTATCTTCGTATCTTAGATGTTACAGCAGCTGAAGAGATATCTCCAATTGCCTTGGATTTCAGTTTGTTAGTTACATGGGAGAGAGAGAGTAGAGAAGTACTTGGATTTTCATGAAATTCTAAGTCATTACAAAGAGATCCTAACATAAATAAGGGAGATGGACTAGTTTAAACTTGTATATAATATTAGAGAATACTTTGGGATATGCCACAGTTGCAGGTGCAATTTGTTTTTCTCTGACAAACCCCAAAACACTGGCAACATTGATGTTCAGGTTAAAGACAAATGTCGGAGGTTTGTTGTTCCTAGTTCCTGAATCTTAGAATAAAATTTTACACTGATGCTGATTTAAGTTCCCTGAAAGTTCTACTTATCCACATAAGAGAACTGAAAGAGTAAACAGGATGAAAACCTCTATGGAGAATTGGGTCATCTTTGCAGCTTGAATTGCTGGCATACATTAAAAGAAGGACTAGAAAGAGTAGACTGAAATCATCTCAGGAACATATTGTAGGCACACGAGAACTGGCACAATATCATGTTTGTGACAGAAGCAAGCTTCATTGAGTTTTCTTAGTTCTTTCTGGGATAGATTATATTAGAGTGTATGATGTCAGTTAGTGTTTTCTGCAGTTCTTGACCCCTCCCGCACCCTCTAGTCACCGAATGGCTAAAATGCTTATTTACTGATCATATGGCTAGTGGACATATAGGGAACAAAGGTTGAGCTGATTTCATTTGTAAATGTCTGTTGTGCTACAGTGGTTACTGTTGTCTAATGTGGAACACTTCTTTTTTTCTTTTTTTTTTAAAATACACTATACACTTATACTCTACCAGTCAAAAGTTTTAGAACACCCCAGTTCTTCCAGTTACTTATTGCAATTCAAGTCATTCAGGTCCAATGAATGGCTTGAAACTGTACAAAGGTAAGTGGTGAACTGTCAGAGGTTTAAAAAAAAAGGTAAGGTTACCCAAAACTGTAAAATAATGTACATTTCAGAATTATACAAAAAGGCCTTTTTCAGGGAACACAAAATGGGTTAAAGTTTAAAGCTGTTCTGCAGCAATGGAGGTTGATAGAGCCTTAAAAGCTGGTGCTACTAATTCCTACAGGTGTTCCAACCTTTCTGGATTACAACCCCCTCTGTCTGCATAAAAGCAGTGTTGGAACACACTGTGGTACCATACCCTCATGAGCATCAGTTTAACAGTATTGTACTGCAGAAAGTAGTGTGTTGCTACAAAAAAAAGGCAATTAACAATGGAAGAGAGACAGACCACTTAAAAATGTAGGTCTGTCGTACCGAGAAATTGCACAGAAAGTCAAGGTGTCAGTGAGTACAGCTTCCTTCACCATCAAAAGGCACTCAGAAACAAACAAAGGTCTGGCAGACCCAAAGATACAACTGAATCAGAGGACAAGTTTCTGAGAGTTAACAGCTTGCGTGATAGGCGGCTCACAGGACAACAGCTTAATAGTGGTCGTAGTAAGCCCCGAAACCCCATCGAGCTGGTTTGGGATGAACTGGACAGAAGAGTGAAAGCAAAGCAACCTACAAGGTCCACATTTATGGGAACTTCTGCTACAGATATGGAAGAATATTTGATTTCTATTGTAGAAAGAATGCCACGGGTGTGTTCAGCTGTTATATCTGACAAAGGGGGCTACTTTGAGTCAAAAGTTTAGAATACATTTTGGTCTATGAACTGATTCCATGATTTCTTTTTTAACTCCAGTTCCTCTTTTGTACTATTCTTTCATTTCAGAGTGCAATGAGACATTAAACTGCATAATTTTCAATGAAAATTGGGGTGTTCTAAAACTTTTGACCGGTAGTGTGGAATCTTTTAAATAGTCCTGTTAATCATGTTAGAATCATTTTAAATTGGATTAAGTAGTGACTTTGAAATGTCAGAAAAGTTCTTCTCTAGTTCTGCTTTCTACTGTACACGCTGTGGGTCGATGCTTGCAGAGCTTTTTGGTGTAGAATTTTTCTCATCCATATTCTGCATTATGCTACTGTTGGAGCATTTACTTGACTTGTATACTCAAACTGAAGTTAATTGTTGTGGGGGATCAAGGGCACACGTCTATCTGATTAAAGGTTTGTCATCAGATAAAATTGCTTCTTGCATACTGCTACACTAAACCTACTCGTGCAGTCTTCCCTTTGACTTTGTGACCAACTGAACTTTTTCCCAGTTTGATTCTTCTTGTCCTAGGACTGCTAACAGTATCTATTTTCCCTCGCACAGTAGTTAACTGCTATTTTTCTCATGTTAACGTCTGTTCACATTGGGTCATTTGCACCCTTATCTTTATGTGTATGGAATGTGAGTTACAGGTGCCAGAGGTAATGTTGAGGTTCCAAATCACTGTGCCTGGTGCATCAGTGGCTTAAAGCAATTTTAGGGTGCACATGATTGTAGTGTAGTTGGAATATACTGCTCTTCCCTAACAGCAGCTGGACGAGGAGAAGCTGGGAGTGGCTGGAGTTGGTGAAAGTACTTCAGGAATCAGGACCACAGGCCTTTTTTTAAAAACAGTTTGAGGCCCAAAGAAGAAGAGAGTGCAAATCCTACATCAAGGCCATTCCTGTAGTATCTTCACCAAGTTTCATGAAATTCACCCTAAAAATGTTTGCACGGTCTCGCAGACAGATGATCCAACTACACAGCTGTTAGATGCATTTGAAGTTGGAAGTCAGAAACCCAGTTGGTCAGGGAAGTGTCCCGCACATCCCAAGACTGTATTCCTGCTTCCTGAAGTAAACTCCCTTCTCCCACTCCTCAGCTTGGTCATTAATTGCACCACTTGTTTATGTCGCTTTTTGAAATCTTAACTTTTCGTTTATCTGGAATCGTATTGGATAAGCATAGGTGAAAAAGTTTTAATGTGTTTTAATTTTTTTTAACAACTTTACTGTCACAGCATGCTGGCAGATTTACAGGAAATTGTTCTATCTTGTAACTCTGTTTAATCAAGAGTAAAATAGTGCAGTGCAGGTTTAAAACACATCATGATTTTGACTTGTTTTGTTTCATTTCTTTTCATACCTCTGCAGTATCACTCTTTCTCTAGTATGGGCTGTTTTACTCTCTGGAGACATGTTTATCTTGACATCCTTTTTCCAGTCACAAACATGATCCTTGATGCTTTTTATGCCAGTGTCTCCACACTCCATTGGGGTTTGCTGCCATTGTAAGAAATCTCTGGCCACAAACCCCTTGTGTTAGCACTAATAATGTGGAAATGTGCAGTCCCCTCAAAAAACACTTACAAAACTGCATCTGTGTTCTCATTTTTAGAACTTATCAAATGTGGTGTGATGAAGTCCTTCAAGCAGCAGGTGTTACTTTAAAGTCAGTAACAGGGACACAGGACTAAACCTAGTACTGCATTAACTGACCTTGTTTTATTTCTGTTCCCATGCAAGACATTTTTTTAAATCTTACCCTTCTACCAGTTTTCTTACATCTTTTTTTCCCCCCTCCCCCCTTACTGCAGAAGCTGCGGCCGTGCCTTCAGAGCCAGAAGAACTGCTTGATAACAGCACTTACAAAAACTACCAGCACCACAGCTACAACCCCTACACATTCGCAGACCTGGATGTGGAGATGGCCAAGTTTCGTCTCCCTCAGCCCTCCTCTGGCAAGCCGTCACCCAGGCACTAAAGAGCTGATATGACCATAAGTTATGGCTTAAATATGACAGTGTATCTTTTTTTCATTGTCCCCGTACTTCTGTTGTTTTTAAAGTAAATCATTAAAGTACACACATAAGAATTGAGGTCTGCTTTTTGCCTGACTTGGTTGTTTTGTCTTATATAAAGCAATTGGTGTATAAAGAAATGGGAAAGATCAAACAGTTCTTTTATCATGCTTTTCTGCCTTAGGGGCATCATTTGAATAGAGCTGAGTGTGCAAGTGGTTTATCTGTGGTTCTATTTTAATGATTACAATTTTGACTCCTTTAGCATGCCTGCATGCACATAATGTCCAAATTATCCATACGCATTCGTTTAGGAATAAGCAGTCAGCAGTCTGTTATGTTTCACGCATTAGTATGTTGATGATTAGAAGATATATATATATATTTATTTATATTTAAAGGAACAAAGTATAAAGCGAGGGAAGTGAATCGCTTTTGCTAAGACAAAAAAAACGGCAGGGCGCAGAAGGACTCACAGGCAGCAGGACGTCATGTCTCCGCCCACCTAATACATAATCATGAGTCCTGCGCCCCTGCGTGCCCTTGCGCGATGACGTAACGCGACAACTGCGGGTCCCGATTGCTGCAGCCGCTTGTCAGTGTGACGAAGATTGGCACTCAGGTAAGCTGTCACTCAAAGTCCCTCTTTTTCCGTTCCCTATCAATCAAACAATCTGGGCCGCACGCAAAAATGTCCCGGGGCGAGGAGCGCGGACTTAGTCAGGGCAGCAGAGGATGTTTTTTTAGGGGAAACAGAAGCGGCAGAGCTCTGTGAAGGATAAAAAAACTGTATACATGGGAGGGGGGGTTAAAAAATATGTCGGCGTTTTGGGGGCTGAGGAGGATTGTGGAAAAGCAAAGGGCGAGCGCTAGAAACGAGGCCCAACACTTTACCACGTAGGGGAGGGGAAGTAGAGGGCAGCTGTCCCCGCATGATTGATTGACTGAAAAGGGGAGGAATTTAGGATCAACCGGGCTAGCAATCCGATACTTATTAATTTCCTTGCTGCCCAATTATTATATATAGCTGACAAGAAATATAAATTAAATTAAAATGCACACTGTTAAACGACCGACGCGGTCTTATTATTTGGTAAAATGGCATACTTCGTATCAATCCGCAGGAGGGTCTTTTTCTGTACCTGGCTAGATTGGTTAGCTAGCTTGTTTTTTGGCCGCGATTGCCTTCGCTAAATATGGCGCTTTGCGTTTTGGTTGCACTACCAGCACGAATACACTTTGAAGTTAATACTTAGCTAGGTCGAAGACGTTAGCTCGGCCATATGGTTGCTTATTTGACTGAAGCCTAGGTTGGCTTCGTGAACTAGCGCAAATGTGGCGTTAACGTTACTAGATAATTAATAGTTGTACGAAAACGACAGTTTCTCCAGCAGGGCTGCTTTGTTTACGAGTAACGTTAGTCGGGTTATAGGATAGGAGGCTAATATTAGCCCAAAGGATTTATTTCACTTTAATGTCCCCCTTGCCGCCACGAATTGCCACAGCTAACACGAGCTAAAGGCTAAACCGTGGTGGGTGTGTTAACATCAGTTGCAAGACACGCTAAGATAATATCAGCATTATTATTTGTACAACACCCCTTAGGTTCATGATACCAGCCTCTTCTTGGCTTTTAGAGGTGAGCTGGATAAGCTATATGCAAAGAAGAGTAACGTTGGACCCCGTAGTGTGCATTCGCTTCTAGCACAAATGAAGACATCATTCGATTATATTATTAGCACCTTGTCATTTCTGTTCTAATATTGACATTTTGTTTTTGTTTTTTTAATCTTGCTGTAACGAAGGAGAACAGTATTATTTCGATACTTCTGTATTTTACCGTAGTAATACCAGCCTAGTTAACAAAGCCAGTAACACTGATAATAGTTTAATGGTGAAATCAGAACAGTTCTGTCATTTGAAGCTTTTGTGCATACACCTGAGGCAGTCTAACTGAGAACTGTGTGTACTGTGTAGGTTGGCCACCAGTCCCTGCACTCTATAATGCCCCAGTGTTTGCAGCATCTGCAGTGAACGTGATGGCAGCCCACTCAGTCTCCATAGATAAGTACCCAAAGGGAGAGCAGCAGGTGGGTGAGAGGGACAAACTTTGCTTGGACCTGGTGGGAGCTATAGTCTGCTCTTTTGAGATGCTAGTTAACTAAAGAGAATCAAACACAACAGCAAGACATAATACTGTTTGTAAGTGGGACATCTAAACGTTCCAGGCTACAACTTTGAGTGTTCTGGACTTTTTGCCTAATAGATCATTTATTTGAAGTGGCGATAAGTCAGCCTTGCTAGCAGAATAACGTGAACACTTGGTGCATATAACACTGGAACGCAATCGGTGTTGATGCTGTTACACCAGTTTGAGTAATATATAGGCTGTGAGCTTGTCTCTCTGAAACTCGGTATAGGAGACATCAGTGATGCATTGTAAGCCTCATTTCCTCCTAGTATTTATCCGTATGCACATTTGTAAATTGCTTGAAAAACATCTTTATTTAGATGCCAAAATTTGTGGGTGTCGAGAGCTAAGAATGAACTATGACTAAGAAGAAATGTTCCTCCCTACGCAGGCAGTCATTTTTGGTCTATTTGTGTTCAATCTAAGTCATTGTTGGCTGCAGTCACATGGTTGGGGATGGGATTTATGCTCCTTGAAGGGACTGTGTTGCCGGTAGGCAGGCACAGTGTAAAAAGGGAGAAAGACTTTGCTCAATGAAAGTATTTTGCAGCGCCTGTGCTCACATTTCAATGTGTCCTCTTAATTCCACCAGGGGACAGGCATGTATTCAATTTCAATTCAGTTCAGTTTTATTTATACAGCGCCAAATCACAACAGCAGTCGCCTTAAGGCGCTTTATATTGTAAGGTAGACCCTACAATAATACAGAGAAAAACCCCACAATCATATGACCCCCTATGAGCAACCACTTTGGCGATGGTGTAAAGGGAAAACTCCCTTTTAACAGGAAGAAACCTCCGGCAGAACCAGGCTCAGGGAGGGGCGGGGCCATCTGCTGTGACTGGTTGGGGTGAGAGAAGGAAAACAGGATAAAGACATGCTGTGGAAGAGAGACAGAGATTAATAACAAGTATGATTCAATGCAGAGAGGTCTATTAACACAGGTGTATGGAAGTTGGGAAACGTATTCTCGGTTGTTATTGTCTGGACACCAGAGATGGTAGTGTTTCAGTTAGATTGTAGTGCATCACTTTCTGGATCATGAGGGTTCTGCCAGACTTATGCGCTGGGGACTTATTTCAGAAAAAGGCTACAACCCAATGTATCTTAATAGCTTCCCATTTCTTTTAACAGTTTGTTTGAACAAAGTATAGAGATGCTAGCACAGGGAATGGAAGAACCAAATCAGTCATTGTCATCTTGTTTTCTTTTTATGCTGGAGGTGGGAAATAAACTCTCTGATGTGTTGCCTGTCCTGCTGTGTGCTGAGATGCATATAAGCATTTGTGCTGATCTTTCTGTTCCACCACTCAGTTAACATTATATCAGGTGGACAGTGCTACAGTAATCATAAACAAGATAAAATTGTAACTCCCGCGCTCATTCGGTGCAGTCATTGGCAAATTCTGTGGTGCCTACAAAACAATGTCAGGTGAAATAGTGGCATTAGAAAATGGCTGTCTGAAATTCTATCCTAACGTACACTGTAGTACTCTTTTAGATTATGTGCGATTCTTATTATGTATCCACTGAGGAGTATGCCTAGTGCTACTTCCAAGGGAATGTTGTCAAAAGCAAACACAGGAGGACACTGGACTGACATAAATAACCCATAATGCATTGTAAAAGTGAAGCACAAAGTTGGATACATGACAGAGGCAGCTGGGATTAAACATCAGAAACTATCTGTTAACGTTTTCCATTGTATGTTTTTAAAAATATATATTTTTTATTGTTACTCTGTTCATTTAATGGGGTCGAGTTACCACTTTAATGCTTCTCCTCTTGGCAAGTGAGGCTCAGAGGAATTGATGTAAACCCACAAAATAGTGCTCATGAAAAAAAGCTATACTACTGTTTATTCACACCAAAGTCTGTTGAACAGTAGTACAGATTGTGTCTGCAGATTGTGGGAAATTTTATGCTGAAATAGACTGAAGTGATTCTGTCTGCAACAGATACACAGCAGTTATTTTTCCAAGTAACATGATGTCATCGAAATACATGATCTCAAAAATGAGACTATCCGTGATGATGTGGCTCCATTTCATCAGTCGTACAAAAATGAAGCCAAAATTTCCCACTTGTGAGTGGGAAATTTCTGTGCAGTAGTGACTCTTAGTGGAGGAGTTGTTGATCTCCTGTCTACAGCCCCACAAGATGTATCCCATGTGCTTTTTATGTAGCCTGGGTTGTTCAGTTTTAACATCTCTGCTGGTGGTTTTATTGCTCCTCACGACTCAGGAAATTAAGGTAAATAAAACCATGCTGGTTTAATTAAAAAGGCACACATCCTGCCATACTATAGCTGTATACAACATTTAACATCCTCCTCCTTCATCCTTGCTAATGTGTTAGCTAGATTAGCAGTTAGCACACACACTGGTAGAAGCTTGTTGTTATCTGGTTAACTATTGTGTACACCTGTGTTGCTCTCATAGATGTTTGACCAGTTAGTCAGTCTAGCTTTGTTACCCTGATTTTAGACAAGAGAAATGACAGCTGCTTACACACCTCAGAGACACAGCGTTACTCTAATTATCTAAAAAATTAAATGTTGCCTTTTGAGATTTTAACATAAAGAGAACTGGAGACTTTAAAAGCTTTACATCCATTCCACTCTGAGCACTCTGCAGCCTGGTAACATGGAAACTTTCAATTGGATCTTACATTTAAGAACACATCAGCAGAAAGTTTCCTAGAAGTATATTTTTTTCTTTTAATTTAACAACATGACCCAGAGTTGTTGTTGTTATTTTTTTTAAAAACTCAACAGCTACATATACTCAGGGAAAAACAAGTGAGTGAGACTATCAGAGCCAAGCTGGGTCTGGATTCTTGGGTCCAGTGGTTTGTGGTAACTTCCTCCTATTCTTTCAACACAGCTGTCCTGTGCCAGATGTTTGTTTGACCCACTGAGGCAGACATCATGTCAGAAACATCAGGAGAACTGAGGTTCATCACAGGGATCAGGCTTCACTATCAGCTCCCTCAAAGGGAAATCTTCAGATCTCCACCATAGGCCTAAAAGGAGGACAAACCCAGCACTTAAACAGTGTAATGTTACAAGCACTGTACAGTGTTTTTGGACTTTTACACAATGGTGTTACATTTAGTTCAGTAGAAAATTATTTAAAATCTAAATAAGTAATCAGAGAGGTGTTGCCCTAATATGTACAGAAGCTGAGCACAGCTGACATCATCAGTTTTCCTAAATCCCAAACTGAGTTACTGTTTGTGCACCTAAAGGCAAAGAGAAGAAGGATAACGGTACATATGATACCAATTACATGGATATATAATCCCTTTGACTTTCTTTTATGAACTTTCTCAGTAAGATAGCTGCAGCTTTCACTGATGGTAAATAATCTGGTAGTTCTGTTTTTCAATCAGGTCATTTTTTGAGTTACTATAAATTTCCTCCCATGTTAAATAAACGAATTGAGCATAAAGAGACATATTGGATGATTTGTCCGTCACTTGGTGGTGCTGAAATCCGAGAGCAACTCCTGTAATCAAAGAACCATCACAGCCAAATGTGAAGTTTATCCCTTAAAGCTCATCCTTCCGTTATCCTGACACACTTTGTTTCTGAATGTCTCATATATTTTGCAGTCTGCAATTCTGATGACAGCTGACATGTAAAGTGTTTG
>VUQG01045388.1:23729-35914 GCA_015106755.1 Etia nguti | reverse complement strand
CCTCCCTGTTTTTATTTAAAAAAAAAAAAAAAAAGCAAAGGCTATAAATATAAAGTACGCAAACTGACCTACTGCAATAATACGTGACGGGCAAGGATGATTAAAGAGGATTAAAAGTAGATAAAGAAGTTAAAATAAATATGTCAGTAAAAAATAGTTACGGTTATCAGCCTAAACTGGATTCTTATCACATCTAAGTTCACCGCCTTTAAAACACCAGAGGGAGTATTTTTACATATTAACAATTATTTTATATTTTTGTTGTAGCTGACTGACGATAAGTGGCATAACTTACAAATGACATGTTCGGATATGTTAACTTTTAATTTAGCATCTCACCGTTTGGGAGCGAACACATGAAAAACTAAGGACACTAACTCCGATCATCCTCTGTTGTGTTAATATATTAACACGCTAAACCAGCGCTGCTCAAATATTTTCTGGTGTGGTACACAAGCTCAAATGTGTTCATGTAGTACACTCCAAAACCAATCAACAATAAAATATGGAAAGTTCTCCTTTTACATACAAGGTCTTGAATAATCAGGCCCCATCTTATCTTAAGATATAACTTGTGGTTCCTTGAGTATTAAAAAGTAGAATGGGAGACAGACACTATCTGTACTTTTAAGATTAGGCTTCAGACTTTCTTTTTTGCTAAAGCATATAGTTAGGGCTGGATCAGGTGACCCTGAATCCTCCCTTAGTCATGCTGCCATAGGTCTAGGCTGCTGGGGCCTTCCCATGTTTCTTCTTCAGTCACCTTTTCTCACCCAGTATATGTTTTTACACTTCTCTGCATTTGCAACAATTCTGTAAAGATGATTGGACCATAATTCCTCCACAGCGCTGTAAAAAATCTCATTGCCAGTTATCACAAACTCTTGATTGCAGTTGTTGCTGCTAAGGGTGGCCAAACCAGTTATTAGGTTTACGAGGGGCAAAGACTTCTTTTTTTTAAAAATTTAATTTAATTTTGGTGAAATAAAGGTCATCGTTACCATATTGGCTCTTTTCCTGTATATATGTTTTGTTCTATTTACATTCACTCCTTTTTCACCCTCTGTCTTCTGGACTACACTTGAAGTCCCTCTATGCTGCACCAGGGGGACCCACTCCACAGTTTGCTGTAAGATCAGATACTTTATTTCAAAAGTATTAAAGTTATTGTATTAGAAGGGCCGAAACATAAAAAAAAAAAAATCTAAATCAAATACAGTATGACATTAAGAAATAGTCTAGAAAATTCCAAATTATGGTAGAAATAGAAAATATAAAAAGGCGAAAATCTCTACAAATTAAATTCTAAATATGACACAATGTGGAGCTTGAGTCCTAAAAGAACTCAGGTTTTGAGCTGAAACAACGGTTAGACGACACTATCAGCGGCGTGTCCAGTAAGCATTTGGGACTCATTAATTATCCACAGCCACTGATGTTTGGATGACCTCTGCATCAGCTGATGGAGGAATCCAAACAGTCAAACTAGATTCAAACACCCACGGGAATAACAGATTCCCTCAGCAAGAAATATGGACTCATTCAAACAGCTAGCAGTTCAACATTCAACCCACAGAAACGTTCCTTCACAGTAACACGTCTGGGATTACACAACCAGTGCTGTCCCTCCATAAATTCATCTAACCACTCTGATTAACTTTCACTCTGTGATACCAACTCCACCACAACAATAAAAAACATTGATTACAATCTTGTTAGAATACAAAGCTCTGCTGGGAAACTTAGTTCCTGCCAATCATGTGGATGTCACTTTGAAAAGTACCACTAACTTAAACAGAGACAACTTGTTAGAGACAAAGCACACACCCCAATGTGGCAGTATGGCCTCACATCCACCAGACTGCAAAGGCACATCACAAAGAGCCCGAGGTGTCACAGGGTCACCCGTGATCCATGGAGGCCACGGGGGATAACTCCATAGCACGTCCCAAAAAAGTCTGACAAGACCCTGTGCAGGTTAAAGGTTTGGCATCAGTTGTATGAAGAACTACGCTCCCCAGGTTATCTTAACTGAAACTTCTCCATAGCCTCAAACAATAGCCTCTGACATTCATGTATTAAAAGTGTTGACTGTTATTTCAGCTGCTGTTGTGTGGTCATCATCTTTGGGTTTCTATGAGCATGCACATCTATATTTTTGTGGATCACATCTCTTTTGAAATTCATGTGAGTTCACTCTTATAAGCTAAAGTTAGCAAAAATGTGACATACATTCTCAGTGAGAGGCATAAATAATAAAAATGCTGTGCAGTCTCACATAAAGACGGATGCCTGGTCTGTGGCCTTGGTGCACCTAAGCAAGGGGGAGGGATTGGGCTATTTCCTGCAAAAAAAAAATCAGCATACTGATACTACTAACACTTTGATTTGTATCTTATTTTCATGCTCTCTGATTTTAGCTCAGCATGAGTGGTGTCAGCCTCGCAGAGCAGTTAAGGCTGATGTAAACTATGATTCAGGGCGCCACCGTGGCACCACTCAGAGCTGCTGAACTCACATATTAACCAGTTCTAACACATGAGGGCTTTAAACCTACCAGATCAGGTCAGTCGTGTATGGAAAAGCACACTGTGAGGTGTCCTGATACAAACGATAACAAATCTAACAATCTAACATTTTTACTCATAGTTTACACAGAAGAACAAAACTTAAAGGAATCTGTGCCCGTTGTGTAGTAACACACAAAGAGGGGGAAAATGAACTAATTAACATTCGCACGGAGGCGGGCCGAGAAATGACAAGGCTGTCGATCAGGTCCAACTGGTGTAAAAGTCGGCTTTGATCCCTCTGATCTTGCTGGTTTGAGGTTAATCGGGCACCCAGGAAAAGTAACGCTGGGATTTCAGGTGATAAATTGGGATAAGTTTCACAAAAGTGTAGTGTAGCCTACAAAAGTGTAGATGGCAGTTATGAAGAATGAAAGTAAAGGAAGAGAGGGGAAGCCACCCCAACCAATCTGCTAAAACTCCTCCAACAGCCCGGGTGACATACCGCTCATTCATTTATCCTGCACCACTCCTTTTCTTCTTCTTCTTCATACCTGGGTCTGACCTCTCCTCCTCTGTTCAGACGCTGCATAAGTTTTGCATAGGTTTATTTTTGGATGGGAAAGGTTTTGTTTACTGCGTGTCAGAGTGCCGGCATGCAAAGTGAAGGAGAAGAAGATATCCTGGCAGGGGTGGACCTTGGGAGGAAAAAAAGAGTGAAAATGGCACTTGGTAGTAAACAAAGAGGGTAATAGAGCTGTACATGACAACAAAATGTGTGCGCGCGTGCCTTAGAACATTTGCTTTGAATAAAATCTTACATTTAAAGACACGTAAGCTACCAGGAAATGACAATTACTTCTGCTTGTGACATGTGACAAAAAAGGATTTCTCAGGTAGTTCCTCTGATACATAGTTGGAAATGATCCAAAACAAACATAACCAGGGTTACATATACCAAAGGCGACTCTTCTTGGAACACAGTTTGGGTCCTTTGATGTGGAATTCATGAGCTGATTTTACATTTCACAGTCACATCGCGACCTATTCTACATCCTGACCAATGACCAAACCTTTAGTGACATCACAGGTTTAAAGATTACTTAAGTATAATGTTGCTTTTAAATCCGTGCACTTCAGAGGTGGTGATAATCTGATTTTCTTTTTAACTGCATCTATGCCCAGATGCAGTCAAGCAGCATTCAGTGCTCATTCACAGCTCAGTATGTCGAGTGTCAGTATGTTACTGTTACTTTCAGTTCAGTACAAACACTTCCCGTAACGTTTATTGTTCAGCAGCCTTTTATTTATGACAGGTATCGCAATAACATTCTTTATGTGGTGTTCAGAGGCTTTTAATGAACTAAATCCATCACTGAGCATTCAACTAACTTATGCTGAAGCTGTATGATTTTCCAGCATATTTTTCAGTCCGTGGGTTTTTGGTGAGTGACCTATATTTTTGGCAATTTTGCCTCGTTAAATCACCACAGCAAAAGCATTGCAGCAAATGTTTAGAAATTACAGCCATTTTTATGCACAATCTTGAAACACTACTGACAAGCAGGGTCATGGCCAGGTGAAACCTGTTCCCTTGTGATTTCAAGATAAACTAAGCAGATAAGAGATCAGGAATTGATCCTGAGTGCTAAACTTGTATTTCATAGCTTTTAACTGGCACTCTCAATATGAGATCCCAAAAATACAAGTGAATGAGCCCATCGTTAGGCTGAAAACCCAAAATAATCCCAAAAGAGAAATGAAAAAACTTCAGGAGCGGTCAAATTGACCATCTGGTACATCTTTAAAAAGAACTAATACAGTGAAACACCTTAAAGCCTGGATAACAGCAGTAGTTAATTGCAGAAGTATTTCCAAGGTTAAGAAAAACAACATCTAACCCACTCAAGAACACTCTCAATGAGGTAGACCAGCGGTCCCCAACCTTTTTTGCGCCACGGACCGGTTTATGTCCAACAATATTTTCACGGACCAGCCTTTAAGGTGTTGCGGATAAATAGAACAAAATAAAACCAGTACCAAAAAAAAAGAAGATTTATTCATAACACACGGGAAAAGACCCAGGGGAACTGAGTTAATAATAAAAACGATAAAAAAATAACGATAAAAACCCTGAAAACCATCAATTTCACACACGAGCCTCAACTCTCGCGGCCCAGTACCAAACGACTCACGGACTGGTACCGGTCCATGGCCCAGGGGTTGGGGACGGCTGAGGTAGGGGTATCACTGTCAACGTCTACAATCAAGAGACACATTCATGAATGTAAATACAGAGGGTTTACAACAAGGTGCAAACCACTGGTTACACTAAGGAACAGGTTAGATTAAAGTCTGCCAGAAAACATCTAAAAGAGCCTGTAAAAAAATCTTTTGACAGATGGCACTTAGAACAACTTATCAACTTACTCACTACCAGAGTGATGGTAGGAGAAAAGTACAGAGAAGGAGAGAAAGTGAACATGATCTGAAGTATACCATGAACCATTTCACTTGTGTTGCAGGATGAATTGTGGGCTATCCCCTCTGTTCAGATTCAGTCAAATTTCAGCAGAACTGATAAAACAGAGTTTCACGGTGCAAATGGATAATGAAACAAAGAAAACTGCAAAAGCAACCCAAGAGTTTCTCAAGGCAAAGAAATGAGGTGTTTTTCAGTTGGCTGATCTTAGCCCAACAAATACTGAAGACCACCTGATGATGGAAAGATCCACAGTCAAGCAGTACTCTGGGGTAAAGGCCTGAGAGAGCATCTCAAAGGAAAAAACAGCATTTAGTGGTGTGCATGGGGTTTAGACTTCAGGCAGTCTTAGTATTATAAACATCCCTTACATTTAAAATTGTAACAACTGAGCCGATTTTGTGTAAAAACAGACTAAAAGCTGCTAAACTGCATAAATTGTGCATTAGCTATTAAAAGGATACATTTGTATGTATTATTGCAGGGCTGACCAATAACGGTAAGTGAAGCCTCACTACTAAACTGTTAGAATATTACCTATACGTAAGTGATGATTCAATGTTAATTGACTTTTACTTTGGACAGAGTTAAACTGGGTTTTTTTCTGTCTTTTTGCTCATCAGGATTATCTTCTATCTTCCCAGTATGTGCAACAATAAGTAAGGGTTTGAATGATAACTGTAATTTTTCCTTGTATCATGCAAAATATGAAGTAAAAAGGACAAAGCCGACCAAACAAGTGTCACAGGAAACATTTTCTAATAAAACCCTTTTGGAGATCGATCCAGTGGATTCCAGACTTTAATTATCACCTTTTTCACTTCCACACTTAACTATAGTCGGTCAGATACAGTTAGTATGTGAATGTAGGACATGCACAGAATTTGTATTTGGACTTAAAGAGTTTGTAAGTGGAGCAAAGACAAAGGCAGCCAGCTCTTTAAACGCTCCACTGAGACCTGAGCAGGTGCTCCCAGTTGCACTGGTTAGCCCCGCCTATCTGGAACCTGCAAGGCAACACAGAGGGACAGAAAACACAAAGTTGCTGCTTCACCCTCAAACTCCTGCCTGAAGTCCAGAAGGAAAAATGCAAATGTAATAAAAATATTTAAGGACAACAAAAAAAACACACACAATAAACACATGATCCGTACATTCAAAGTTATTGGACAAAACCCTTCACAAAAGTAAAACATGAGAAAAGGAAATGTGCTGGTTTACAATCCTAACAACAAAGCATCTTAATAACAGTCACTGCCATTCAGATTAGAAATACTTAAGCACCTGGCGTTTAATGTTCTCTACAATGTCCAGAATGGAGAAAAAGGGAGCAGGAAGAGCCGGTGACATGGAGGTGAGTCGTTTTCTTTCTCTTTTGGCTTTAAGTTTCACCATTGTGGATCATCTGCCTCACACCTGCCTCACACCAACCCTCTGCTTGCCCAGATTCACTATATCCATGAATGTCCTCCAAGGTCTACATCTTTTTCTCCTGCGATTTCTTCTGTGAGTACTCCAACTTCCTCCCACAGTCTAAAGACATGCATGCATTTAACTGAACCGCGGTTACTCAGCGGCTTTGGATAAATGGTTAAATCTGAGATGGATGGAGGGTCCAGATCAACAGAGTTTCTGTGTTTCTGTGTATCGCCTTTAGGTTTCAGTTTTTTCAGGCAGCCATTGAGAGACGAGGGCGGGTCTGAGTGGGTGGGTGGGTGTGTTAGGCTACTTAAGCTCCAAAGATGAGGGAACAGTGAGAAACCAGGAGGGGGCTGTAAACACACAGCAGGGATGGAAAGGTGGGGGGCACACTTGCAAATTTGCATACCTACAGGCTGAGGTTTGCCCCTTTATTAGTGATAATGTACTAGATCAGTGGTGTCAAACACAAGGTCCGGGGGCCAGAATCCGCCTGACAAAGACCCCAATCTGGCCCACTGGACGGCCTTGAAACGAGGACACAGATTTTAGACTTTTAAATGTATTTTAAAGGTTTTACAGCATTTCCTACTGATAAAGACCTCCCCCACTGCCATTCATACTACACCAAATTAATTAAGTAACAGATAAACAAAAACAATCAAATCACAGAAAGGTTCCTGTTTTGTTCACTATCTTCTATAGTAATTTTTTACAGTGGGTCCACAGGGGGGAAAAGGTCATTTTCTGGGCAGCGAGCTAAGGGAACTGTGATTTTCTGTAATTTTACGCATTTATTTAATTGTGCTGACAGATTTCTTTCATTTACCACAGCAGCATTTCTTTATCAAGTAGAAAAACTGAGGAATACTGTTGATATTGCACTGCTTTTTATATTAAAGGGGATTAAATGTTTAATTACAGATCTTTACACTGAGAGAAAGGGTAATTTAGTTTCGGCCCACTTGAGATCAAAGTGGGCTGTATGTGGCCCTCGATGTACTGGGCTAGATCAACAGCCATGATGCCACTGTCACACTGCTGCTGTGGATATGATGATGTCTACATCATTATTAAACAGGGAAAAAACACAAAACATAAACAGGGTTGCCAGGTCTGTGGTTGCCTGTTATCTATGTGTCTCCACAGGTTAGCTCTTTTGTCTATTTGGCATTAAAATTAGTAAATATTTATTATTAATAAAAAAAAAAACAGCTGATTATCCTCTGATCATAACAATTTAAATGCCCATGATCTCAAATGAAAACATGCCACCCACACACAACGCAGTTACACGGCATTATAGGGTGTCTCCTGTCACAGCTTAAGAAATACTTTGCGTATTAGTTGTCTTGAGAAGCATTTCTCTTGCTATTAGTCATGAGAAGAGCAGACAGGTAAGAGGTGAATCTCGCTGTACTGGAGTTTCCTGTTGTATTTAAAGGCAGCACGGAGAGAAGAGACTCTTTAAACCCCAAGAGGTCGAAATCTTCACCGCTGATGTCCCCAACCTTCACCCAGCACCATCACAATGTGACATTTTTGTTCTTTTTAAATTGTTTTGCCAAAGTTTTTGCAAAATTTTGGCAATCGGGGCACACAAAAAAAGGTTCTGACACACATCAAAAACTTTTTAGCTTCATAAAACACAGGCGTGGGGCTATGGCAAGTTTGCTGTCATGTCTCTTTCACTACACAGGAACACAAATTATAAGTCTACAGCTACACAGCATTATTACAGGAGCTCCTGATGTTCAATATATTATGCAAATACAACATCATGTGAGTGATCTTATAAGGCCTGCACAGGAAGCCTTTTATGATGTCACAACCAGCCAGCACACCTGTGCAACCAAAGAAACGAGTTATTTAAAAGAGAGCTGTAAGCTCAAACCTGCATCAGCTGATTAACAGTAAATGGAGTGGACAAAATAACAGAAACATGGGACCACAAACTACTTATTCCAGAGCATTTTTAAAGGTTTGAATATCAAGACTGTTCACAGTAGAATTTACTGTTTATCCGCTCAGACTGCAAAATATTTTTGCGTGTTTTAATAATAATAACTGTCTGGGCATCATTTTTATGATTGACAGACAGGATGGACTACATGCTGCTCCCTCCATCAGTCATCATGTCTTTCTCAGTGTGCGTGATGTCAGGAATGAGTTCCTCAATGTACAATGCCAATCATTTATAATATCATCAAAAGTCTCCAAGAATCTGGCTGAAAATCGACATTGGATGTTCACACTGGATGGATATTCCGGTTTTTACAGCACTGCCTGGAAATGACTACATGGACACTTTAGCACAGGTAAAAGCTCCATCATCTAAAGAAGAAGCCATATGTGAGCATGATCCAGAAATGCTGCCATTATCTCTGAAACAAAGCTCAGTAAAAAAAAAAAAGAAAAAAAAAAGATTGAAGCAACTGTTCTGTGGTCAGATGGGTCAAAATCTGAAATTCTTTTTGGAAGACCAGATTAAAGAGGAGACTGACTGCTGGGCTTGTTTTCAGCACATCCCAAAAGGTTGATTCTGTTCATCTGGATGTAGCGTTTTCAGTGGAAGAAACGTTTCGTCACTCATCCAAGTGACATCTTCAGTCTCAGCTGGATGATTGAGCATGCATTGAGAAGTTTTCAGCACGGTTTTCAAAAGGCCTATATTTCTGCTGGTACGTTGCCGTATCAGTGCCTATTGAATCAGTAACTTTTGAGTTGAACTTTCACATCTGGAAAGGCCCCGTTAATGCTGAAAGGTATCTACAGGTTTTACATGTCCTCATCCAGATTACATCTTTTTTAGGGAAGGCCTTGAATACTTCAACAAGACGGTGCTAAACCACATACTGCATCTATTACAGCAGCATGGCTTCGTAGTAGAAGAGTCTGAGTGGTGAACTGACTTGCCTGGTGTCCAGACTTTTTTTGCCATTAAGAGTATCATGAAATGAAAAATATGACAAGGAAGACTGCTAAACTCCAGCTTTTTTTGCAGATGGGCATTGGGGGCATGATACAGGCTGTCGACTCCATTTCCCAGTTACACCTAGCTACGGCGACAGCATCATTTACAATATATGTACACAGTTAATGGAAGGAAAACACTCAACAGCTGGTAGAGAGCTCTCTGTTCGTACTGATCAACCGTACAGCAGTGAGGAAACCACGGAGGAAGACTAAAACAAACATCACAACACACGAATCTTTCTGATACAACAGTACCGAGGCTTCCCAGCTGCAGTGTAGGTTTTCCTTTATTATGACACACTACATGAAATAAAAGGATCCACTTTCAGGACTGAACTACACGGTCCTGTTTGTGTCAGTGTGTAATCTACACCTGGTCTGATGATACGTCTACAACAAGGAATAAACAGGAAAATATTACATGTGATCAAAGCAAAGCATGGTGGCATTTATCCAAATTCACAAATGACTTTGTCATGCCAATCTCAACTGCTGGAAGAGTCCTTACAGTTCTTGAAGCAGTTTGTTTTCCTTTACCAGGCCTATCTGAATGAATCCACCACCTTCCTGGCAGCAGATCAATGCACATGGAGACCTATGACCTTGTAGAGTAATCAACTTAAACAGTAATGAATTGTGTAGCCAGCTTAGACACCTCGGAGACACTTGATAGACAGAATCGTGAATGGGGGGGGTCTCTCTCAGCTCCCTGACTCTGATCTAATCACTCAGGACACATTTAAAATAAACTAAAAACTTCACACACAGCTGAGCATCCTCCCAGATCAGTCTGCAACATTTACTTTTGTTTTCACTTGTTACAGCAAATCCATGGTATATACCTCTCATAGGCTCACTTCGTTCAGCCTGAGATTCACACAAATGATAGTTTCTGTTTCAGTGATTCACAGTAAACTGGTTTTTGTTGCGTCTCGAATCATTAAAATGTTCTCGACTGTGAGATTTTTCACCTTTTAAGTACTCCGACAAAAAAGAGAGGATGAGAAGCGTTAGCCTCTCATATTTATATTTGGAGACTCAGTTGTGTCTCCAAATATCTGCTAAATAAGTGTGAATGTGACAGTGTGGTTAAAATAATGAACTCCTCCATTAGCCCCTTTATTGTGACTGCTGTTTTCATGCATCTGCACAGTTAAAGTGTGCCTTTGTCTGTTTGTGTCTACAGTTTCTTGTATAACTGCCCTTCACTTCTTTACACACACACACTTACACAAACACTCTCAATCTTTCACTCTTTCTTCTCGTCATTTTCTCCGTTCCCACACCTTAAAGCGGAATGGAGAAGAGGTGGAGAAAGAGAGGATAGGAAAGACCGAGACAGAGAATAAAAGGAGGGGTAAACCGGTTCAGCAGGTATACAGAGACCTAACCTAGGCTCTCTCCGGCTTGTTGTCACCGTTATTTCTCCCGCGCATGCGCGCTGCTGCCTGTTTCCTGCTTTTAAATGAGTACCTGTGCAGCTCTCTGACCCACCTCTATCGACACTGTGTGTATGTGTGTGCGTGCGACCAGGAATATCTGCGTTTTTTTCACTCTTCCAGCCCCGCTCCCTCACCTAGTGACGCCACACTCCCGTTATTTCAGGGCGCTGTGGGCGATATCCGTCTGTACCTGACCTGGTAGCTCACCTGAGCGGACTCACCTGTCCCGACGCCGAAAAGACTTTTCTTTAGAGCTCGGAAACAAATCTGGTTGAGAGGAAAGGTGTGCTGGAAGGAGGCGAAAAAGCGGGACGAGGCTTGCGAAACGAGAAGAAAGGTGCGAAGAGGAGGAAGAAGGAGAAGAGGGGACCGACCTTCCAGTTTTTCCTCTCGGTTTCCTGCTTTTTTTTTTTGGTCACTTTTAACGCGACTTCACGTCGCCACAGCGGCTTTCCCTGCACATATCGCTCTCTCTCAAAGGGACTTGTGTTGACTGAGCATGCCGAGGGCCTTTCTGGTTAAAAAGGCGAACGTTTCGCCGGGAAAGCGGAACTGGAGTGAACTCCCCGATCATGAACGAGGGGACGTCTACATCCCAGGTGAGTCCACGCTGCGGTGATGAGCCATTTTTGTTGTTGTTTAAAAAAAGAAATGTTGGCGGTGGCGTGTGCGGGCTCGTTTTGGGGTGCGTTTACGCACGGATTTGTGGATTTATTTTTTATTTTTTTTATTTTTTTTGCTCGGTTTGGAATCCAGCGGGAATACCGGTGTGGCAGGGGGGGGGGGAAGGGGGGGTCCGGCGTTGATTGTAACGGGGCCACGGAATAACGGGAAACAGCAGCGGCCCGCCGTACTCGGAGAAAGTAGTTCCTGTTTTGTGGGGTGTTAGAGCTGTGCTCTTCTTATTTTAGATAACCTCTTATGTTAAACTCATTTCATTTACATAAAAAGGTTAAAAAAAATCCTTCCTTATTTTTCGTGTTTTCGATGGTTCACATATAAACAATTTGAGTACAGTGTCACAAAAGCAAACAGTGACAGGACTAATGTGTTCTTACACGAACTCCAGTGTTGTGGCCTATAAGCGATCGCAAAGGCCCGTTGTTTTGTTTTGTTTTTTTCATATCGACCTTCAACCCCTGATTGTTCTTCCTTGTACAGCAAGGCACCGACCTGACTTATGAAGCACAAATAACGACCTATTAATCGGCTTCTGATTAGTCATTCAGCACAGGCCAATTAATAAACACTTGAATTCAAATCTCTTCATTTTCTTAGTTGTAAATGATGAGATGATGTTTTACACCTTTAACTTTTTTTTTTTCTTTTTTTTTTTTTTTTTTTTTTTTTTATCCTTTT
>VUQG01045388.1:0-20842 GCA_015106755.1 Etia nguti | reverse complement strand
AGGTTAATGTTTATTGGATGGAAGGAAATCTAACGGACCCTATGGACAGCCTGCTGCTGCAGACAATACGCCTTAAGCAAACACACACACACACACACACACACACACACACACACACACCCACCCTGTGTTTGATCAAGTTATCTACTGACTGTTGACTCTTTCTCCCAGCTGAGCGATGTTAAATGGATAAAAGGAAAATATTACAGAGCATTTAAAGCAGCACCACTCCTCCTCCTTTACTTGCTCATGGAGTAGAAGCCTTGAGTTATTTTAACCCTCCACATTACCCTTTAACTACCAAACACACATACACACACATCTCATTCATTGGTAAGGGGTGGCAGGAGAAGTGAACAAACAATACAAGATGAGATTAAATGTCCAGCCAGCAGCAGTCACCACAGAAACTATCACCACTCAGGAGTAATTAAGAAGGATTTGAAAACGTGGTAAAGAAGTATGGTGAAAATTTCTAATCATCTCGGCGGCTTTTAATCGTACGACTAGGCTCTCGGGCAAATAAAACACGTTTTGTGTCACACACCAGAAAAAGGTTCAAAAACCTATAAACTTCGTAGATGAAACTAAGTGTGGAGATGGAGTTCCTCATGGAGATAATTTGATTAACAGATTCCTTACTGAAATGTGAAATGCTAATGTTGAAGATGCGAGTCTTTCAGGCCTCTGAAGTGAGGATACAGCATTACAGAGGTGATTTCATGGTACAGGCGTGTAGTGACTTAAAAACAAAAAAAATTACAAGTCAAAAAGTCTCTCTAAGAACTTTTATCATTAAGCCTCATTTATAGGAAAATGATTGGCCAACAAGTTTGTTAATCATTATCGACTTTATAAGGATCTATAAGCAATAAACTCATATCATTGCCACTTCTGTCTTTGAAATGTGAGGCTTTACTACCTTTGTAAATGATTGTAAATATAAAATCTTTAGACTTTTAAGAGTTTATTGTTCAAGTTTATTCAACAGGAGCATTTTTAAAATGCTGTTTATACACCAAAAACATCAAAATAAAAGTCCATTAACCATTTCATTCATTGACATAATCATGAATATTCCACAGCTGGATAAATCACTAGCTATAGACAGTGATTATGTCCAGCGAGATTTCATTTTTCCTTAAATTCCTCTAAGACCTCAGTCACACAGGCTGGCAGATCGGTCTGACACCCCTTTGGAACTCCTGAATAATTAGTATTCCCACACTGGTTGCAACTGGTTGCTGGGAAATTGATTGTTATCAACATCCTGGACACCAGTTGGCCACAACCTGGCAACTAGAGTTCACCAGGGAAAAATGTGTAGTCGACGGGTCTCTAGCAGAATGCCTGTACTTTGCATGTAAGATGCCAACTTGTCTGCAAACACTTGCCAACTGCTCACAGAGCAGTAGTGAAACTATGAAGACTGCGACACAAACTGGAAATGGAGAAAATTCCCTTCAAAGTAAAAAAGTTCTGCCTTTGACACATGTTGGTAGCAAACAGAGGGCATAGCTTTTACTCTGAAGGCGACCGCTCTCCGTTTCCAGTTTGCGCCGCACGTTTTACAGGTTTCTCGGCGTGTAGTTGACGAGTGTTTCCAGACTAGTCAGGACTTGTTGGCCACCAAAGCAATCAAAGAGGTTGTTGGTGCAGCAACGTCTTTACGACTGATTTTTATCTGGCAACAGCCAGCTACCTCCAGCAACCGGTCTCCTACCAGTCAGGGGATTGCCACAGCGACCTGTGGTTGCTGGGGATCACCTGCCTACTTGTCTCTAGACCAGGAATGGGGGAACTCCAGGAATCAAGGGCCGGTGTCCTGTGGGTTTTAGATGTGTCCTTGATCCATCACAGCTGATGTAAATGGCTAAATTACCTCCTCAACATGTCTTGAAGTTCTCCAGAGGCCTGGTAATGAACTAATCATTTGATTCAGGTTTGTTGACCCAGGGTGAGATCTAAAACCTGCAGGACACCGGCCCTCGAGGCCTGGAGTTCCCCACCCCTGCTCTAGACTTTTGTGACTAAGGCTTTACCAAAACACTAGAAAATGCTCAGTGAGGCCTCTTACTGATGGTCTGATGTCCGATGTGTTTCTGAAAAGTCTCTTCTATAAATAAATCTGACTTTCAACCATGAGTTTCACCAAGTTGCTCTCTCATCTAACTGTCACGTTTCAATGCACATATTGAAATTCAGCTGTTTGTACAAATAACCTGTGGAGCTGGTTTTGAGTGCATGATTGGAGGAGTCTCTTTCTGCGTGGAATGATCTCAGTGTGCGCCTTAGCTTCATCTATTTTAATCAGAATCGTAGGGAGAGCAGTGAGGTTAGTACTACAGCACTGAATGCGTTTGTTTAACCAAATAGTGCTCAAATCTTTCACCGGGTTTATTTTGAGCTGTTGAACTGTTTGAGCCGTCACTGTAAAGCCAACCCGGAGACCCACAGAGGCTCGACGAGTGATATGTCTTCACCAGTTGTGGCGTTGATGCGGCACAGAGCCGTCACTGTTTCTCTCAGTGTTCCGTTAATCCGGCTGCTTCACAGACCGGCTTTTATGTCTTCTCTTCATATAGCCACGTCATTTGCATTTACATTTGGGTTTTATCTGATCGCGGCCCCGGCGGCACATTCAACCGATTCGTTGTCTCGGCTGAGCTCAGCCACGCCTGGCTTTGAGTGACACACACACCTACACACACACCTGCACACCTCTCTGTGTTGTACTGTCAGTTGAATGGCTTGTCTCTGGTTCTTTCAGTGACGTTTTGTTGTGTTTTGCACAAATCATACACGCAGTTGGTTCAGCGCACGCACCCACACACACACTCACGCACACACCCCTGCGGAGGTGGATTGTTTGAGGAAGGTACAAAGCTGGTGCTGCAAGACTGTCTGGTCAAACAAGTAATGGTAATCTGTGTGTGTGTGTGTGTGTGTGTGTGTGTGTGTGTGTGTGTGTGTGTGTGTGTGTGTGTGTGTGTGTGTGTGTGTGTGTGGTGAGGGTGCAGAAGTCGTGCTAAACAATGGGCATGCGCACACCCACACACACACACACAAATACACAAGTACACGCTCCTATTTAGCCGTGGTTCTTTGCTAATTGTGCAAATATAAAGCAGTGCAGGCCGACTGCCTGTTGTGAAATTCTGTACAGTGCAGTGAATTTGTCCTCATACGTGACTCTCTCATCCTCTGACCCCCATTTAAAGACATTTCTTGTCTTTTTTTAACCTTTAGTTAAGCTTATAAGTCGTGTTTTGCAGCAGTGGCAGAATAAAAGAAATAAAAGCTTCCTATTCAGACTTTTTGTTTTTTTTGTGCGTGTAGAAATGCATTTGCATGTTTTTCTTTATAACTTAGTAAAAGTTCTGTAGAACCACACAATGTGAGGTGTTTGGTTTTATTCATTTTCTCTGGTGTCTTTACTGTTTACACTGGTGGATGCTCATATTAATCATGGTCAATAGTTAATATAAACACAAGTAATCTCTCTAAACACCCAGTCAGGACAGTTTCATTTTCTATTTGCGGCTCTGTATGATGTCACAGGAGCGCAGGCCTAGCTATGGCTTCCACCTGCTCCTCTCATCTTCCATTTTTGAGGGGCAGCCAATCAAAGGCAAAAGGAATTAAATTAAATTGCTGTCCGTATGTCTTTAATAGGCTACAATTAATGTTAATCTAAGTAACAATATATCAATAATGAAATGACATGAATAGAATAGACAAAAGATAATCTGAGGAGAATTATAAAGCCAAGGAGAATCTGAAGTTTCTCCTTGGCTTCATTGCTAATTTCAGGTCAGTACAGCTAAAAAGCCACTCACACCCCTCTAGTAATGTAACATTGCATACACAAGGGATCATTAGAAGCTAAATCACCTGATATTTCCCTCGGGAAATTGTGGAAAACCAAAACTGAGCTTTAATGTTAAAATTTCATTCCTCGGGTGGCTGTAAGCACAACTTTAACAATCTGTTGTTTCAAAGAAGGAAATTCAGACATGACACTGAGTCTTCCTCTCTCTCTCTCCTCCCTCCAGTCTCCATCTTTCCTCCGTCCGTCCTGATGACGGAGGTGGAGGCCAGCCCCGCCGAGACGACGCAGACGACGACGCCCCTCTGCCTCACCAAACACTCTACCGTTGACGCACAAACACACCCAGAGCTGCCCTCCAGCACAGTGCTTGGCAGACCCCAGAGCCCGGCGGGTTTACCAGAGGGGAGGTCAGAGATCAAGAGGAGGTCGCAGGGCGGCTCCACGTACATCCGAGCCAAAATAAAGGTAAGAACTGAGAGGGACAGAGCAAAGCGCAACATGGCGCTGAAGTTGTGAACTTTTAAAAAAATATTTTGTTTTGAGTTTACAAGGTAGATTTTTGTCTTATTGTACAATTTCTTAGACTGATTTATTATTATTTATGGATGGCATTGTGAATCATCTCTTTCTTTCCTGTCTCAGATAACTACAGGCGAGTTACCCGCAGATCCAGCTCCCCTTTCTCTGGCTCTTCCTCTCATTCCCACTCCACAGCCATTAGCTGCACTTAACACCGTGATTCCTCCTGCGCCGACCCCGCCCCCCCCAGAGCCGGTCCCAATGGTGACCAGATCCACGGGTCAAAGTCAAAGTGGGTCGACGGGAGCGTTCGTGTGCCAGGTGCGTTTCCCGTTTTTTGTGTTATGATCGTAGAACCTGAAATACACATTTCAGCTTCATTAATTACTTTTGTAACACTAGATGATGTGTAGAAACACTGCCGTCATAGCTATTCTATTTTATTTGAATCATAAAATAGTTTAAATTAGGGGTGCCAAACTAATTTTTACTTCATGAGTCAAATGCAACCTAATTTTATCTCAAATACCCCCAAAAAACTTATAAATTCTGTTATTATATATTAATTAATTATATATATTTTTAAAAAAAACACAACAATAGATAACAGGTGGCTAGAGATGTCTTACATAAGTGCAGTTTGCACAGAATGCCTCACACGAAGGTAAACACTGACTGTTAACTTGGCTAATGTTTGTCCACAAGAAAACCGAAAGGCGGCTGAAGGTCGGCGAAGCGTGGAAGCGCCCTGATCGTCGTGTTGTTGCTTCATTTACAGGTCTGCCAGAAGACTTTCCAGTACCAGCGGATGTTGAACAGACACGTCAAGTGTCACAATGACACAAAGAGACACCTGTGCAGCTTCTGCGGCAAAGGCTTCAACGACACCTTCGACCTCAAAAGACACGTGCGCACGCATACAGGTAGCTGTTCACTTTGTGTGTTTAAACTGTAAAACAAGTGTACAAAACGTACACAATTAAATTTTTAAAAATGGCTTAATAGGTGAATTATTTTAAAATAAATGCAAATATATATTATATTATATTCTGGCATATTCAGACCTCCGTACACACAGAGGTAACGGATGATGTTCTTTTCATTTTCCACACAGGCGTCCGTCCATACAAGTGCAACTTCTGCGACAAGGCCTTCACCCAGCGCTGCTCCCTGGAGTCCCACATGAAGAAGATCCACAGCATCACCCTGAAGTACGCCTACAAGGAGCGACGCAACAAGCTGTACGTGTGCGAGGAGTGCGGCCACACGGCGGCAACTCAGGACGCGCTGCTCATCCATCTTCACTCGCTTCACCCTGACAGCCCCCTGCTGAAGAGCAAGGCCGCGAGGAGAGCAGGAGGAAGAGACGGGGGGTCGGTCGGAGGATCCACTCCCGGTTCTCCCCAGGAAGCGGAAAGTGATGATACCACCGGATCGGCCGAGCAGTAAAGGGAGCAGATATAGAAGATACTCAGAAATAAACTCAGGGGGGATTGATGAAGGACTGTGTTGAGTTATGGACGTGAAGAGGTGACTGTTTGAGCCAGGATGCATAGCCATGGGAGAAAGAAAGCTACTGATTGCACTGTATAGGTGTGCATATGTGTGTGTGTGTGTGTTTGGATTTGGGCATCTATTGTAAATAACTCAGCGGAATAATGCATTAAAGAAGATTAAGTCTAACTTTTACAAAAAGCTGTTGGGCTACCCTAGCTACTTTGCCTTGAGTAAAGTGCCAGAGTAGAGTAACATCAGAACTTTTAAATAGAGGAAACCGTGTTTTGGAGTTGCTGCAGATCAAACTTGTTGCAACACACCCCGCTGGTACTCGCCTCTGCTGACCAGGAGTACTCGCAAACACGGTGCCATTTAGGTGGTCGTGTATCAGGCCTTTCCCATAGACTGTATAGCAAAGATGGACATGACCACAGTGACGCCATTCACTGTCTTTTTTTTTTTTTGTTTGTTTGTTTTAACTAAGTCTGTCCATAAAATGCTATGTTGAAGAAGAATTGAAAGTGTTTTCTAAGGTCACAGAAAAATGAGAAATGGGTTTTTTGTGTTTTCATAGACTTCCGTGCATTCAGGCTTGTTTTGCAACCTGCTGGTCGTTTCAAAGACTGCAGATGTCAGGCGTTTCACTAAATTCCAGCAACCTGATTTACGAGAAGACCGGTCCTAATGTTTTGGCTCATCTGTGCATTTACATGTGACATTTTGATCTGCATGAGAATCGCTATCATGGATAGGATATTTTTACACATTTGTTTTTCATGTGAATATTACCAGTAGGTTTATATTTACAGCAAGAAAATATGAAAATGTGCTTTTTAAAAAAAAAACTTTATCCATTAAAGGGACTAATATATTACGAGGATTTGTTTGGTCACAGTTTGTCCTCTACAATAAGCCACACTGCAGATGCAAGCTAAACAAGGATTTGAGGTTAACTAAGTGACTTATAAGTAGCTGACTGCTGTTGCGATTGAAGGCCAAAGGAAGGGGCTCCTGAGACATAAAAGTATAGTTACATAGTAATGAGGTCCTTGAGGTGTCTGTGAGTTTGAATGCAGTGCCCTCGGAAATGTTTAGTACAGGAAATATATGTAAAATATATTGAAAAGCAGCTGTGATGAAGTAAAGGTAAATAAAGTAAGAAAGTAAAGTAAACTTTATTGGCCCTGAGGGGAAACCTGCCTGGGGCAAAAAGTACATTGCTTTACATACAGAACACAAGGACAAAATAAGGAATTTAATCATGTTGACATGACTGTTAAAAACAAAGCATACCTCATAAAAACATGTTAGCACTATAGCCTACATAAATCCTTGTCAGCATATGGAAAACTGTACAAAGACATGAGGAGACACTAAATTATTCATAGCTACTTTTCTCAAATGAAAATATGGAGCTGGAAATGAGCACACTAGCGCCCATTTAAAAAACCTGCTCCGTCTAAATAAAATAAAACTGTTCTTCATGGTTTACATCAGTCATAGGGTTGAACATCATGGTAATTTTGCAGTTTTAATGGTTCCTTTGAACTGCTCTTTTTCCAGGGTGGAAGCATTGTACATCTAATCTAATTACTCTAAAGGAACATGAATCGTGGGAAGAAGCCTGAACGCATTTTGGATTTTCTCCAATCCACACAAGGTCCAGAGTATAAATGCAATAATTTAAATAGTTTAATAGTTATAGTAAGGAATGTTCTACATTGTCTTTGAACTTGACAAGGCCAAGGCGTATTATCTCCTCGCCAATAATCATCTTTGACTACAACTGGTAGTTTATCTTTGTCAGCATAGAAAGGATTTCTTGGACAGCACTCATTGGATTGACCAATACTCAGAAAAATGGGAACGTCTAAAGAACCAAATGAGGATCTAAGAAGAACAATTTTAGATTTACACACATTGGGAAAATCTCTTGGAGTTGCTTCTAAACAAATGCAGATTTAGAAATCATCAGTTCACTTTGCCAAGATCTGGAAGAAGAAGAAAGTTTTATGTTCAGACGAGACAAATATGGAGCTCTTTGCCCTCGCTGAATAACAGGTATGTTTATAGGTGTAAAGGTGAGGCTGTCAAGCCTAAGAACACCATACCAGCTGTGAAGCATGGTGGTGGTAGCATCATGATCTGGGGCTGTTTTGCTGCCAGTTGTACTGGTACGTACATGGGTGAAACTTGGACACAGTTGGGTATTCCAACAGGACAATGATCCCAAACACAGATTAAAACTGATTTTGGAATGGATAAATCAGGCTAAATATTAAGCCCGACCTCAACCCTATCGAAAATATGTGGACTACGGTTAAAAGCTGGGTCTGTCCCAGGAAACGTACCAATTCTGCTAAGAAAAGTGATCAAATATCAAGCTAGCATTATGACAGAAGCTTGATGATGGCTACCAAAAGGTTCTGGTTGAGGCACAACTTGCTAAGGGACAAAAAACCAAATATAAGTGGGGATGTATATTAAGAATTGATCCCGCATTTATACTTTTATACCTCTGTCGATTAGAGAAAATCAAAATAAATTGCAACTTGTGCACCCAATTCTTGTTTTTTAAAGTCATTAAAGATGCTATATGCTGTAAAATCATTCCACCCTGGAAAAAGAACAGTTCAAAGAAATCATTAAAAGCCCAAAATTACCATGATGTTCAGGCCCATGATGAGTGGATGTAAATTTCTGACCACAGCTGTTCCTCAGCTAGTATTTGACAGCTTTAGTTGCTATTACCTGAGTTCTTGGTAGGATTGACTGTTAACTCTTTAAGTCCATATTTTTACATAGGGCTATGTGTTCAGTATCATTATATCCGCTTAAATATAAAGCAGTAAAGCTGATCTTAAGTCTTATTGGTGGATTTTCTTGAGGTTCCTGTATAAATCCTAAAACAGCTTTATTATTCTGCTTTTCAGTCCACCCAGACCAGCCCCTTTCTATTACACTGCAACAGCTTCAGCAACGGCATTTCATTTCACACCACCGCCTTGTTTTGTTGCTCTTAGTCGCTAATTATGCTACCTTTCCCAAGTGTTTGGCTGTGTGTGTGTTAGAGAGAGGTAGAGGCTGTGGTTGGGAGGGTGAGGTTGGATTCCTGATCTCTGTCCGGTCTTGTTGGAGGATTCCAGGAGACTGCTTTCAGCCTCAGGATATGTGTAAAAAGACTCAGGTGACGACAAGATAACGGTCTTGGAAGTTAACTGAAACAGAAGTTTGAGAGTCATACAGTTGTTCACACCTTCCCTTTTCACACATGAGTAACAAATAATATTCCACATAACAGGGCTATTGACATTTTCCTGTATGTATATTTTTATGTGCTTTCTAAGACTGTTGAATTGTTTAGGTTCATGAAAATTTAAAGATATTTGTTTTGACCTGAAGATTAATGCTACTGACTTGTAGTAACTCCACATGGTTGACATTGTGGTTTTAGGCAATTTGTTCCTACTGCTTCTGTTTGTATTGGTGTTAGAAGTTATTTGTGTAAGAGGACGAGATGTAAAAAGAGCCTCTCGTGTTCACCAGGCACTCTTCAAATGAGAGTGTGAGCTTAGAGGTTAGTTTAGTTTAGCAAAGTTGAAATCTGTGCGAGGCTGAAAACCAGTCATAAATGGTTGTCCTTTGAGCCAACAGGGAGCACTACATTTAAAAACAGACATTATTCTGCACTGGAAATCACTCCAAAGGCTCAGAAAGACTTCTAAAAACTATTGGCAGTGAAAACAGTTGAATGCTGAATCCACTGATCTAAGTCAAATGTCCTTTTTTAATATTCTTTTGGCTTTAAAGGTCATCACAGTTGATCATCTGCCTCCATCTCACCAATCCCTGCTTGCATCTTCACCTTTTCACCAGCTTCGCTGTTACACCTGTCTCCCTCTCATTCACACACATGTATTATGTCTGGCTTCTACTGACTTTCATTCCTCTTCTTCCCAGTTCATACCTCCACCTCTGCAGCCTCTCTTCCACCTGCTCCCCACTCTCACCGCATGTCACAATGTACTCTGCAAACATCATCAGATGACACTCCTGCCTCATCTGTCAGCCTCTCCACCCCAACCCCACCTTGAACCCATCTGTCTTGCTGTCCTCATGCATGTCATGCACCACCCTTACATACTTCTCTGCCACTCCTGATTTCCTCATTCAGTTCCACAGTTCTTCTCTTGATACCTCATCATATGTTTTCTGTAGATCCACAAAGACACAGTGAAGCTCTTTCCGACCTTTTCTATAAGTCTCCATCCACACTTTTAAAGCAGTTATCACAGCGGCGGTGCTCTTTTCAGCATGAAGCCATACTGTTGCTCACTGATCGTCACCCTCTTCTTAGCCTTGCTTAACAAGTCTTTTCCCCAGCTTCATGGTATGACTCATCAACTTTATCCTTCTGTAGTTACTACAGCTCGGCACATTGCCCTGTTTTGTGAAAATTGGTACCATTACACTTCTCCTTCACTCTTTAGGTAGTCTCTCACTCTGCAGGATTGTTGAACAATCTGGTTAAAAAGTCTCCTAGACATCTTCATACACCTACCTCTTCGTAGCTGCCCCTACTTCCTCTTTACTAATCGTCAGCATGTCCTGATTCACCAACTGTCCTCATCCGTCTGTCTCTCTCTTTCTCATTTTCTACATTCATCAGCTCCTCAAAGCACTCCTTGCATCTTCTCAGCACACTCTCTTCACTTGTTAGCACCTTTCCACCTCCATCCTTAATCACCCTAACATCTTGCACATCCTTTCCAGCACAATTTTGTGGCCTAGCCAGTCTATACAGGACACTATAAGCTTTTTCTTTTGCCTTTGCCACCTCTCTCTTTGCTGGACACCTAGCCTCCAGTAATGAAAAGAAAAACAAACAACAACAAAACCCAAGATGCTGAAACACTGCAGCATTCTCTGAAAATGAGCTCATATATAAATTGAAAACTATGCTGTGGTCTAATTAATCAAAATCTGAAAATCCTTTCTGGGAATCATGACATCATCCCAGGTAAAGAAGAGATAGATCATGTGGCATGTTATCAGTGAACAATTCAAATGCATCTGTAATGGTACGACAGTACGTTAGTGCTCTTATCAGGGGAATGTGCACCCGTCTGATGTGCTGCACATTTTTGAGCATATGTGCTAATGTCTACATATCTTTTTCAAAGGAGGTCATTACATATTTCAGTAAGACAATATCAAATTACTTGACATGTGATGTATGCTGGAAGGCTCTGTGGAAACGTGCAACCACTGAATGCATCTGGATAATTCTGAAACAAAGGAGGCCACAAACAACTTCAGACAGCTGGAGACCTGCATCAACCAAGAACAGCAATTCTATTTTTTCTTTTTAAATTAGCAGGTTCTAATTCATATTTTTCTAAAGATAAATAAATGTTCCGTTTCAAACTTTACTATGCTGTCTTGGTGTTGCCTTCAGTTATTAAATATAGGGTGGGGTTTGAAATAAAGTTTTTCAGGTCACTGGTTGCTCGGTTCTTTCGCCACTAGAGGCCACTCTTCACATTAGGATCCTTTGGGCCTTCCGCCCCCTTTTTGTCACGTGACATATGTCAACAAGGAAGTGGGCTGTGTCTTTGAATACAAGGCGCCAGTAGCCGTTCCAAGTCCACAACTGAAAGGTAATCAGCATTATCAGGCATCCACACAGCTTCCCCTTTACATTTCTGTCTGATCTTTCTGTATACACGTTTTTGTCCCCTCAGAGCTCCCGTAGCTTGTTTGAAAAACTTTATCTGGGGCTGACTTTATCTTACACAGGCTAAATGCGCGAGTGTTTTCATTCATCATCACATGGTGTTGTAGTAGGCGATATCCTGGATCATTTTCTTATGGAGGTCTAAAAACGATTCCTGCTTTTCCCGACAGAACCCGAGGGATGCCCGCAACCGAGCCGGTCCGGTTGGGTCGGAAACGCGCCCTGCCCTCGTGCCCGAACCCGCTGTTCCTCAAGTGGCTCACCGAGTTTCGGGACGAGGCGAAGGAGAAAGGACTGAAGATCCAGTACACCTACCAGAAGGTACAGGGGATGTAGCGGTTAGCAGGGGTTAGCCACCTCGCCTTAAAGCAAGAAGGATCCTGGTTGGCTCCTGGGCAGAAGCCTATCCCAGCTGGGATATATCCTGGGCCGACAGTCCACCACAGGGCTAAAACACAGAGACGGGCACACCTAGAGTCAATTTAGAAACACCAGTTAATCTGAAATGCATGCATGGACTGTGGGAGGATGCTGGAGTATCCATGCAGGCACAGACTCCACACAAAGAGGCTCCAGGTTGCTGGCTGGCAGGTTCAAACCAGGAACCTTCTTGCTGTGAGGTGCACAAACCACTGCACCACTGTGCACAAATATAGCAAATAAAATCCTTCTATGCATCTACAAAGTTTCCGTTTTTGAAGGACAATGTGGATTTAAAAGTGAAATAAATCACCAGGAAAGCAGAAATGGCCAATTTATATTTATTTTTGTCTTTTTCAAGGCCATCAACTCACTCAATAAATATCCACTGCCGCTGAAGAACGCCAAAGAGGCAAAGATCCTCCAAAACTTCGGAGACGGCATCTGTAAGATACTGGATGAAAAACTGCAACGCTATTATAGAGAGAACGGTAAGAAACAAACGCATGGGTGGACAAGATGATCCAAAACACATGGTAAACTGTTTACAATACAGAACTAGACTAGATTTCACTGTATGTGTACTTTTGTGTTACTTTACATCACTGTTTCAATTGCGTGGTCTTTATACAGCATCATTTACAACAACAGTTTCTTCAAGACACTTTAAAAGTGATCGAGACGAACAATCAGGCAATACCTTATGAGCAAGCACTTGGCAACTGTGGTAAAGAAGACCTCCCTTTTAACAGGAAGAAACCTCTGACAGAACCAGGGTGAGGAAAGGGCAGCCATCTGACATTAGTAACACAAGGAGACCGTGGACTAACTATGAGGGAGACAAGACAAAAGTTTCTGACATGCAGTTGTGGCATTTAAACACATTAGGAATGAGAAGAAAGGCTCAGTGCATCATGGGAAGTCCCAGAGTAGCCTTTCTTTAGAGGTCTTTATAAGAACTAGTAAAGGAGGATTCAAGGTCACCTGATCCAGCCTTAACTATATGCTTTATCAAACAGGAGGGTTTTAAGTCTGTTTAAAGTAGAGGAAGCGAGCTTTTAATGGAAGCTTAACCCCAGATCGCTGACATGCAGTTTTGTAACATTATCCTTAATGTCAGGTATATTTTACCTTTTAAAACAAACTCCCCATCAACACATATTGAACTGAAAGAATACATGGCAAACTGAAGTACTCTTCTTTTATTTCCCACTATACAACATCTCATAAAACAAAAAAGGTATCATGGAGGGACTCTGTAAAAAGACTCCAAAATTAGTAAAACACCAAGGAACTGTTAACAAAAACAAATTCATAAAAAATAATCAATGGAACTGGTAACGTGTTCTTCGGTCAGACCATTGCAGAGACATGTGAGCGTTGTCCAGTGACCACTAAATGGTATTTACTCATCTCGTGGGTGAAAATCACGTATCACAAACTAATCAGTTTACCCAGCTCCCATGTCTTCACCTGTTCCTCTGTTCCAGGTGCTGACGCTTCTATACACGCTCTCCCCAAAGGAGCGCCCCCTCCTGGCAGATCAGACACTAACATCATCCTGGCTCCGTCCAGAAAGGTAAAGTTGGAAACACAGAGGAGATTCATGGAAATAAATATTTTCCTTCACACCAATAAATGCTTGTTGTGATTAGAGTAAAAGTAGAATCATCAGAAACAACAACCAAAAAACAGCCTGATATTTGCAGTATGAGGGGATGTTTCCATTGTTTACATTACACAGTGTGATTCATTTTTCCTCATAGAAAAATGCTGCAGGTGATCAAGGAAAGGATGGAGGAGGAGATGGAGGGAGGAAGAAGAAGAGGGAGTATATCCCCCAGAAGAGGTCGGGGGGTTATGCTGTGCTGCTGACTCTTTACAAAGAAACACAGGTACACTTTTCTCTTTCTTCCAACTACTGCAGCGTCAGTCAACGTTAAGTCTGTGTTTCATTATCGACGTGTGCTGTCTGTCTAGGTCCCTGGTAGTAAAGGTTACATGTTTAAGATGGAGCTGCAGACAGAAGCTCAGCATCTCTGTGACAAATCGTTCACTGTGGTGGGTGTTTTCACTTTGATCTTGTGTGTTCTTCATCCGTCTGTGTGTACGTCTTCTTCTTGTGAAGTGTCCATTCTTCCTTTTTTCTGTCTGCAGCCTGATTTAGGCAGTAAGTACACCGCCTGGAGCTCAGTCAGTACTCTGATCCAGAAGAACCTGGTGACAAAGACTCACAATCCTGCAAGGTACGGACGCTTGAAGCGTGTCATTGTTTGTACTGTAATCTCACTTTTTTTCTTTTAGTCTCGTAGAAGTCGGCTTATTGGCCTATTGAGTGTTTTAAGTGCAGCTAATTTAGGTAGTAAAGCGTGTTTTTTTTAGGAAATTAAGCTTTTGGCTTAATTGGACAGGATAAGAATGAGTGCATCAGAGCGACAGCTCAGGCTGAAGTCTCAGGCTTGAAGACAAAGAGGCGAGGCTGAGATGTTTGGACCTGTGCAGAGCAGGGATAGTGGATGCTGAATGTGGAGCTGGCAGGCAGGAGGAAAGGTAGCCGCAGAGGTGGTTCATGGATGTAGTGAAGGAGGACCTGCAGATGGTTTAAGAGGAGGATGATAGGGATAGGGTGAGATGGAGGCAGATGATCTACTGTGCTGAGAAGAAGAATCAGTATACTTTTGGCTGAAATTAGGATTAATTTTGTAATCAGACTATTAATAAATCAACAAATTTCTCTGTACACTGACATACCAGTCTCTCTTCTGCTGTACTTGACAAAGTTGATGCTTATTGGCTGCTTTTTGTTGTCGCACTTGCTGCTAAAACAGTTGTTGCTGTTTCAGCTGTAAGTTTAAACTGCATCCTTACAACGATGACAAATATGTAATCCACCATACAGTATTTTTTCTTTGCCTGCGGATAACCTAACTTTGTGCTTCTTTCAGGTATTCTCTGACAGAAGGAGGTCTGGCTTTGGCCGAGCGACTGGCATCAGTAGAGCAGATGAACACAGACGGGGACAGAGAGGAGGTTAGGAGTGAGTTAGAGGCGACTGAGGAAGACGATCACGTTGTAGATCTCACTGGTAGTGATGAAGACCAAGAAGAGAAGGAGGAGAACAGAATACAGTGAGTGGAAACTAAAAGAGTGAATCCTCATCTCCTTCTTTTTTCCAGTGTTTTTCCTTCCCTCTCGGAATGAAATGATCCTCTTTCTTTTCACAGCCCTGCAGAGAGACAACCCACCGTCACTCAGGTTAGCTGCGACGTGGACGACGTGCGTTCATCAGGGAATCCCCAGAATCCACAGACAACAACAACAACAACAAGCAGAAAGCCGAATGCAGAATGTCTCCTACCTGGAACGTATGAAATTATGCTCTGTGTTGACTTCATCGAGACCACTGGGTAAAGAGATCTGTCTTCTAACATCTAAGAAACACGCTACTGATGTTATCGATGAATTTAAATATATAAAAACCAGTGTACGTACACATATGTGTATTAATATCAGCAAAATTATCACAGTGATTCACATTTACTGACCTAACTGTTGTTATTGTGTTGTCATGCAATAACTGCTCTCACAACCATGTTGCGATCCATAATGTCCTGGAGGCTTCTTTCTGTTAAAAGGGAGGTTTTTTCTTCCACTGTCGCCATGTGGTTGCTCATAGGGGATTGGCTGATTGTTTGGGTTTTCACCGTATTATTGCAGGATCTTTATCTTACAATGTGAAGGACCTTAATAAACAAAATTGAATTGTTTATGTGTTTATTTATTATGTAGTGGGAGTCACCATCGTAAGCAGGAGCTGGTCAAAGAGCTTCAGAGAAATGGAGTCAACTTTGACATCAGGAAACTAAACGTTGGGGACTTCCTGTGGGTGGCTCGGGAAAAGGTGGCACCTGTTGCAGGTAACACATACAGGTGGAGAGAACAGGAGTGTTGATGTTTGATGGGCGGGATCCCACGCCCCGCCTGTTTAACTACATACATGATTATTATGTCTCAGGTCAGTTGCGAGCGCCTGTAGGCAGGGAGCTCGTCCTTGACTACATAGTGGAGAGGAAGAGGATGGACGACCTGTGCGGCAGCATCATCGATGGACGCTTCAGGGAACAGAAGGTCGGTGTGCAGCACGGTTTTATCCAATCCAGTCATTAACCTGTGAGGTGGCACGTCCCCTTCAAAATTACAGGTGATGATTTGTGCTTTTTACAAGAAAGATGAACCCAAATGAACTTCAATTTATATGAGTATGAGCAGGAAAAATGTAAAGTAGTGACATCATCAGAACCTGGTGCTCGTTCCTCGTCTCACGTCGGGCTGCAGGAGCCCTTCCTGCTTATGTTCATTCGTCTGTTTTCTTCCCTCCATCAGTTCCGGCTGAAGAGGTGCGGTCTTCATAAGCCCATCTATTTAGTGGAGGAGTGTGGATCAGCTGCTTCTCACCTGAGCTTACCTGAAACTACACTGCAGCAGGCCATAGTCAACACGCAGGTAGGAGAGTGCACACTTGGAGTACTGTACTCCCCGGTCCACAGGGGGTCACACACAAAATAAAAAGCTCACTTTCAAAGTTTTTTTTAAATGCAAAAACAGTCCAGAAAAATGTTTCTAAAAATGTTTGAGGTGACAAATAAGCCATCTATCTTTATTTAACAAAGCAAAGTTTTTCCGAGGGGCTGCGTTGTGAATAAATCTTAACTTTATATGAATCAGAATCAGCATACTTTATTAATCCCTAAAGAAATTATGTATCCACTTATGCAAAGTGGATATGTGAACCTTTGTCAACTGTTGTCAACTGTACACTCACTTCATTAGGTACACATTGCTGATACCGTGTTGGAGCTCCTTTTGCTCTCAGATTTGCTTTAATTCTTCACGGATTCAACAAGGTGCTGGAAACTTTCCTCAAAGATATTGGTCCATGTTGACATGATGGCATCACACAGGTTTGTGGGCTGCACATTCATCATGCACACCACATCCCAAAGGTGCTGTGTTGGGTTGCGATCTGTTGACTGTGGAGGTCACTTGAGTACATTGTCATGTTCAAGGAACCAGTTGAGATGATTCGAAGCTTTGTGACATGCTGGGTTATCCTGCTGGACGCAGCCATCAGAAAATGGTACACTGTGGCACCTGGGTAGCATCTCTGCCATACTAAGGAGCCCAAAGTGTGCCAAGAAAATATCCCCCACACCTTTACATCATCAGCCCAAACCTTTGATACAAGGCGATAGATCCATGCTTTCGTGTTGTTTACACAAAATTTCGATCTTGCCATCTGAAAGTTGCAGCAGAAATGGAGAGACACCAGGCCAGGTTTGTCCAGTCTACTGTTGTAGGAAAATCTAAGTAATTTCTGAAATTGTCAGGCCAACAAACATGCCACATTAAAAGTCACCTTTCTTCCTCATTTTGATGTTCAGTTTGAACTTCAGCAGGTCCTCTATACAACACCTACGCCTAGTGAGGCGACCGGTGACAGTGGATTTGTATTTTGTCCAATGTTTGTTTCTTTGCTGACAAATGATACATTTATTTTTGATAATTAAAACCATATCAGTGAAACCTGTCGATATTTGAGTTAGATTACATTTTTTTACCATCCATATCATGATTAGATGTAATGACAGCATTGCTTGTCTGCCTCTGAGCTACATTAATGACCAGTGCCATAACATATGAACACACCAGAGTTACTTTCTAAACTTGACTATTAAATAAAAAATAACCAATCCTCTGTTAGTTGAAGTTGTTCATGGTGTCCTGATGTTTTAAATGTATGGTATTTACATAGTGTGTGCGTGCGTGTGTGTGTGTGTGCATTAGGTGGTTGACGGTTTCTTTGTGAAGAGAGTCCAGGATGTGAGGGAGTCAGCGGCGTACCTCACCATCATGACAAGATTCCTGACTAAACTGTACCAGGTAAACACAAACGGATACATGTTCCAGTTTTACGTCTGTTTTTTAAGGCTGCAAATAAAAACATTCCTATTTTTTATCAATTATTCCTTCTTTTATGTGTTTCATCCTCGTTTCTCACTGTGTTGGTGCTGGTAAGATTTACATCTGAATATATGCTGGGCATTGTGCGCACGTCTCTACTGCATAGCAACACTTGTTAGTTGGGCCATGACGATCATTTTACTGTTAACGTAACATAAAATCAGTCTTACATCTTCCTTAACTGTGACTTTTGTTTTGGGTTTTTTTTCCCCTGTTGAAACCTTTTTCAGAACCGAACGCTGATCTGTCGCTCCAGAGAGCTGGAGGGCGATGGAGGCAGTGACGAAGAGGAGAGAGGGCTCCCCTCCTGCTCTCTTATGTCTTTTGCAGAGTTCAACCACGGTGCAGTCAAAAACAAGGCGCGTCTTGGTTTTTTGGAGGGTTTTTTTTTGGCCATATTTCTGTGAATCTGCTTCGAAAGCCTGAATTAAACTGGTTGTCTTGGTGATCGTCTGTAATCCTGGCTTCACTCTTTCTTCCCCTGTAGTGTCAGACGGTGAGAGAAGTGTTTGCCAGACAGCTGATGCAGATCAGCGGATTGTCTGGAGACAAAGCAGCTGCTATACTGGAACACTACAGCACGCCGCACAGGTACCACATGGTAGTATGCTTACACCGCGACTCATCGGGTATTCCTGATTTGCTTTTATCTTAAGTTAACAGTCAAGAGAGAGATGAAAAATAAAGACCAGGAGGGATTATGATCTCCAATAGTTACAGTTTCTTATCTATTGTTGCTGCCTGTTAGATTAGAACTGTTTCCTCCTGTGCATCATAAAGAAGTGACAATGCAGGAACTCCAGCAACACTTAAGGAAAGATGAACAACTTTAATAATTGACCAACGCGTTTCGGCTTGTGGCCTTCATCAGGGTCATAGTAAAACATTGTAGCAAATTGCTTAAATACAAGACAGGAAACAGAAAAAAATTTACATTTACTTGGGCGTGACTCAACCAATTAACCAATACCTACCTGTTATATGTCAGCTGATCTATCTATGAAGTTTTGATTGGTTAATTTGAATTTTTTCTGTTTCCTGTCTTGTATTTAAGCAATTTGCTACAATGTTTTACTATGACCCTGATGAAGGCCACAAGCCGAAACGCGTTGGTCAGTTATTAAAGTTGTTCATCTTTCCTTAAGTGTTGCTGGAGTTCCTGCATTGTGAATTCTTTTATCCTCTCCATGCACCTTGGAAGTAGGTGAAGTTGTGCCAGAAATTTTTGCTGTGATTCATCATAAAGAAGTGTACAACTGACTTCAGTCGGCTGGGAGTCCATTAATTAGTCTGTTAACCTAATTCCCTTAAATCAACAAGCATCTTTAATCCGTTTTAAATGATGACCAGTGTGGCCGTCTGCCACCAGGTGGAGCTGTTATAGTAAATTCTGTTAAGTTGTTCATCTAAGCCTGATCTTTTTATTATTTGTTATTAGTTATTTTGAACCTGAAAGAACGAAATCATGGATAGAAGCGGCAGAAATGAGCTTTCTCCAAAGGGTGGCTGGGCTTTCCCTTAGAGATGGGGTGAGGAGTTCAGTCATTTAGGAAGGGCTCCGAATGGGTGGACGGATGGATGATCTACTGTTTTGTTATCATTTCAGGTTTAAGTTTTTGTTGAGGTAGTTGTCCCATTTCATATCATATCTGTTTATTATAAGTGTGGTTTGTTTTTCTTCTTCTTTGTCTGGAGTGTAACGTGCACATCCCTAATCGGCACAGATTTAATTGATCTCCGCGATCAGCAGGCAGCTTGTTCCAAAAAACACAGTAACTGGAGGCACCCTCAGGATATGTGGATCCGATTCCAGGAATATTTAAAAGATCTGCACCTGATGATTAAAAAGTCAGTATGGGAGTAGGCTTTCGTGGGATGGATATCATCAGTGGCTCACAAAACAAAATAACTCAATACGTCACAGCAGTAAGAAGGGCATAAGACACACTGTGTCTCCATACTAATGTAAGATATGAGGGATAATTTATTGAATCTTTGTCTTTTCTGTCATTTTCAGTCTTCTGACAGCGTATGAACAGTGCACAACTGAAGCAGAGAAAGAGAAACTCCTCTCCTCGATCCGATATGGGAAGCTCAAAAGGTTTGTAAATACAGTTTCACATTTTTTCCTGGCTTCTTCTAGTGTTGAGTGTAGTATTTGAGCGTGACCAGGGATGCCAGGCCTGAGGAAGGGGCTTGTAGGCGAAAATATGAATGTGGCAGGAGTTTTGTTTCAGGAGAGGCAATGGAACAAAACCTTTTGTCAGTCTTGAAGTGATTCTGCCAGACACATCAGGAAGGGGAAGAAGCTTCCTGCCCATGCTGTGGTATAGTGGATCTAATACGAAGTGCTGCTGACCTAAACTGAGGGCAAAGGAAGATATTATTTGAGGATGTCTTGATGCATTCTCAATCATCCAGGAAAGTAAATCTCCAAAAGTTGATTCTGTTCATCTGGACGTAGCGTTTTGTGGGAGAAACGTTTCGTCACTCATCCAAGTGACTTCTTCAGTCTCAGCTGACTGCAGGTTTCCCCAATCTTATAAACAGTACATTTGCATAATGACTGAAACCACCCCACTGAAGGAACAATGGGCTGGGAGGTCAGTTCCTTAATCTTAATTATGCAAATTCTCATGACCATTGATCAACAACCACTGACCAAAACCCACTGATCAGCCCATTGTTCCTTCAGTGGGCTGGTTTCAGTCATTATGCAAATGTACTGTTTATAAGATTGGGGAAACCTGCAGTCAGCTGAGACTGAAGAAGTCACTTGGATGAGTGACGAAACGTTTCTCCCACTGAAAACGCTA
>VUQG01045386.1:778-51173 GCA_015106755.1 Etia nguti | reverse complement strand
CCATCTTCTTCCGCTTTATCCGGGGCCGGGTCGCGGGGGCAGCAGCCTAAGCAGAGAAGTCCAGACCTCTCTCTCCCCAGCCACCTCCTAAGCTTGTCCAGGGGAACACCAAGGCGTTCCCAGGCCAGCCGAGAGATATAATCTCTCCAGCGTGTCCTGGGTCTGCCCCGGGGCCTCCTCCCTGTGGGACATACCCGGAACACCTCACCCAGGAGGCGCCCAGGAAGCATCCTTGTCAGATGCCCGAACCACCTCAACTGCCTCCTTTCGATGTGGAGGAGCAGCAGCTCTACTCTGAGCCCCTCCTGGATGGCTGAACTTCTCACCCTATCTCTAAGGGAGAGGCCAGCCACCCTTCAGAGAAAGCTCATTTCCGCCGCTTGTATCCGCGATCTCGTTCTTTCGGTCACTACCCACAGCTCGTGACCATAGGTGAGGTTGGGGACGTAGGTCGACCGGTAAATTGAGAGCCTCGCTTTTACGCTCAGCTCTCTCTTCACCACGACGGACCGGTGCAGCGTCCTCATCAGTGCAGCCGCAGCACCAATCCGTCTATCGATCTCTGGCTCCCTTCTCCCATCACTCCATCCTTTTCCGGCTGAGAACCATTACCTCAGATTTGGAGGTGCTGATCCTCATTCCTGCTGCTTAACACTCGGCTGCGAACCGTTCCACTGCGAGCTGGAGGCTATCACCCGATGAAGCCAACAGAACCACATCATCCACAAAAAGCAGAGATGAGATTCTGAGGCCACTTAAGTGAACTGAGCCGCATATTTATTTTTAAAGTAAGTTACACGGCTTTTCCTGCCTTTCTGGAGGACTTATATTTCACTAAAAACTATCCAATATGCATGTCCACATAAATATGGATTATTATAATTACGATATTCAAAAAAACAAACACACAGTGTTTTAAAGAAAAGACATTAAGTAGCAGATTATATATATAGAGATATATTATATATAAATACATTATTTACATAAATACATTATTTTTTATTTATTACTTAATTTTTTTATTCACATTACTTTATTATTATAGCACTATGAATAAATAATAACGGAAGTATTCTGGATCAGCACCATGATGTAAAGTTGTGGCCATAGTATATATAGTATTCTGGAAATGGTATAAAATGTACAAAACTTATGTGTGTGTGTGTGCATATTTTATGTGCATAGATTTTTTTGTTACTGTCAAGGTGAGAGCCATAAGGTACAGAATGGACGCAAAACAGATTCAACACAGAACTCAACTTACGTGGCAAGATTTATTTGCAGTGAGTGACACAGTAAAACATGCTAGTGACACAAACAGTGTCTATATACAGATAAGTGAAACAATGACCGTGGGGCAGAAATCTACACTAGTGAACTAGTGTCTGGGGATGCATATATACAAGTGTGGGGGCAAACACACACTAATGTGGGCAGTGATAAATTAAAATGCACTAGGACTCACATGACAGTTAAGTATACAACTATGACTCCTATCTACAAAAACATGAACTAAGGTTGTAACTATGAGGGGAGCTGAGATCCTGGGTCCAGGAGCGTGGGCTAGGAACTGTGAGTGTTCATGAACATGAGAGTGGGGTCCAGAGTCCAGCATGAGTAGCAAAGGGCAGAGCCAGCGCAACAACAGGAGAAGAGAGTGAGTGCAGAAGTAGGAGAACGCTGAAGAGATGGTTTCCAATCGTGAGTACTTTGAGCTTACTTTGTCAGCAGGCGGAGGTTTGTGAGAGGGAGAGGTGAGGTCCAGGTGAGCGTGTGGATCGAGGCAGGATAACAGCAGGAGAGAGCAGTGACCGGGCTCTGGTTAACTGCAGGCAGACTGAGATTATGTTCCGTGGAGTTGACTAGTGACAGAGAAAACAAGGTTAGTACAAATCTTTCGAGAACAAGAAATATGAGCAACCGACGCTAACCTTCAATTTCAATTTCAAATACTTTATTGTCACACAAGGGGAAATTAGATAAGATAAAAGAAAACCTAGAGTCTTTTGGTCTTCCTGACAGGTACCCTAAAACGACAGCCAGCGGATAACAAGTCAGACTCACTGGGAAGAGGATGGTTCAAACAATTAACAATAGAATGAGCCTTCCTAAGCACATTTTTGTAATAAATAGCTGAAAGTCCATCTTGCCAGCACCCTGAAATTTGGCTAGCAGTTTCTACCAGAATTCCCAACAGATTCGTATTCTTCACAGTCAAGTTACCGAACCAGGCAGCGATACAAAAAGACATTACGGATTCAATAAAACTTCTAGAAAACAAAGACAACATCTCAGATGAGACATTAAAGGATCTAATTTTCCTTAAAAAGAACAGTCTTTGCTGAACTTTTTTAGTAGTGGCATCAGCATGAGGTTCAAAGCAGTTTATAGTTAAGCACCACACCTAAATACTTATAACTCTCCACAATCCCAATATAAGCAGTTTCAATAATAGTAAAGTAACAGTGAAAAGTAAATAAGAGGACTTCCTAAAATAAATAATCATGTCTTTAGTTTTACACACATTCAGTGAAAGCAAAGACTCACCACACCAAGCCACAAAATCAGTCACCAGTCTTTGCATTTTATTATTATCATCTCATAACACTTGTTTAATCAGCTCCCATCTCTCCTGTGGACTTTTTAATGTCTACAGTCTCAGATCAGCACAACCCCGCCCTCCATCACTATCAGCAGCAGGAGCAGCAGCAACTCCTCAACAGCGACATTGTACCCATCAGGTAAAACAAAAGCTTCATTTGCTTTCCATTGTCCCCACCTGATGACAGTGATAAAGTATGATGCGATTCCACATTAGATTCTTGATGAATGTGGGTTGTTATTATTCAGGCTAGTTCTAATGTGCCCCTTTTTAACTTTGAGCACCCGCCCCTTCAAGCATCTCTGCACAGCCCTGAACTTAAGCCTAATATAAGCTGGTGTAATGTTAACTTATAACCAGCTGTTGTTGTTTAGCCGGCTCTTGTCAGCTGTTCAGAGACATCCAGAGATCGTCTTCCTCAAAGTCAACATTTTAAAATGGGGACAGCTTTAATGTGTCAAGGACATTATGTCACTGCAACATGCCAAAGTGCAACAATAACATGTTCTCTGCAGTCTGCTGTCACATCTTCTCTAAAGTGAACTATAAGCTGAAAAAATTTAAATGTCAAAAAAAGAACAATTGAAGCAGTTTATCTTATTTTATTGATGATCAGTGATGTACAGCAATGCATCTTTAATCTGTTACAGTTTATTTTCCTACAGGTGTGACATTTGGCCCAATCCCAAGTCGAACCTAAGATTTAAGAGTTAGTTCCTTCTATCGTGCTTATTTAAATTTAGTTTTTTGCCTTGTGCTTTAATGCTTTCCCTGGTTAACCTGTGGTTAACATCACAGCAGTATAAACTGCAGGTGATGCCTTAAGTCAAAGTCTGCAGACATAAAGACTAACAGATAATTTTTGTCAGAGACTTCAGGCTTCTCCAGTTTCACTCTGGGACAGACTTCAGCCTTATCATCTGAGCAGGAACACTGGGATTGGACCTTTTACTGTCACTGATAAAAAGTTGATAAATTTCATATATGCATATATAGATATATTAAACACAATTCTACTATAAAGCATAACTTTAACATGCGCATAACGTACATCCCAACACCAGCTTAACTAAACATGTAAAAGTTTCTCTGGAGTTTTCAGTCAGCTCTCTTTTCTCAACCTTCCTGTTTCCACTACAGCTGCTCTTTTTTAGATTGTGGAAATCACATTCAGGCCTTTTACATTTGAATACCTCTGATTTTAACATGGACCTCAAACTTACACAGAGAGAAAAAACTAAAGAAACAAAAAAGCTTCAGTGTCAAACTAGCTTTACTTTCATTGCATCTGTAGCAATGTCACCTGATTTATCACTCAGTGTAAAAACCCATAAAGTACTCATTCATTTATTAATCGAAAAATAAGCTCAAATCACCAAGAACACACATTAAGTTCAAAAGGAAAAAAAGTGAAATTATCAGGACTTGAGTCTAACTTAGCATTTTAATTTACATGTTTCATGAAGTATTACTTCTTGTATACCTGCCTATATGGCAGTCATCAGGGGGTAGGGTTTTGGCAGACTTTTCCTTTTCCTTGTCAAAATGAGTGTAGGAGTCATTTAGCTCATTGATGAAGGACACATTCATGGCTGTCTGTATGGAATTGCTGGGCTTGTAGTCAGAGATGGCCTGAATGCCCAGCCACATGCTCCATGAGTCAGAGTTGACAAAATGTTCATGAACTTTCAGCTTGTAGCTGTACTTGGCCTTCTTGATGCCCCTCTTCAGTTCTGCCATGGAGGTACTGTAGACTTGAGCATCACCTGATCTGAAGGCATTGTTACGTGCCTTTAGTAGAAGCCGCACTTCCTTGTTCATTCATGGTTTCTGATTTGGGTACATTGTAATCTGCTTTTTTGTGGTAACATTGTCAATTGTGGTGTTGCTGTATTCCAGTACTGAGTGTGTGTCAGAATTTATGTTAATGTGATAGCCTAAGGTGGCCTGAGAGGTAATCATGCTCCAGTCCATAATTTTAAATCTGTCCTGGAGTACAGAATCTACTCCCGCTGGCCACACTTTGATTGTCTTCACTGATGGTTTAATGGTTGGGGGTGAGAAACTGAGAAGGGTGATCAGACTGTCCCAGGTGAGGGAGGGGCGTTGCCATGTAGGCTCCAACAATGTTTGTATACACATGGTCCAGGGTTTTATCCCTTCTGGTGTGGCAGGAGACATGTTGATCAAATTTAGGTAACACTGTCTTTAGGTTGGAGTGGTTGAAGTCATCCGCTACAATAAATGCAGCCTCAGGGTGTGCAGATTGTTGTCTGCTAATGGCAGCACGGCGTTCATTCATAGCGAGCTTGTCATTAGCATTCGGTGGAATATATGCTGCTGTTATTATGGTGGAGCTGAACTCCCTCGGCAGATAGAACGGTCTACACTTAACCATCAGATACTCTCGGTCAGCTGAGCAGTGTTTTCCAACAATGACAGAGTTTATACACCAAGCCTTGTTACCATAAGAAAAAATTACCAATAATCATCTCACAGATGTAATATTATCTACAGCTACTTTAAGTACCATTGATATTCATTTAGACTCTTTTTCTCCAATTGATCTTTCTGAGTTAACTTCAATAATTACTTCCTCCAAACCATCAACGTGTCTTTTAGACCCCATTCCTACAAAACTGCTCAGAGAGAGCCCAAGGAGGACCACCGTAGGGGCATCCGTGCCACCCTCCTGGGAAGAGCTGAGGAGAGCCCCAGATGAGGGGTCACCTAGCAGCCATGGAGCAGAAGCCAGAGGGCGCTGCAGTGGCGTGCCCGTGGGCTCTGCTGGCAACCAGCTGTGCCAGAGTGGACCGAGCCGCAGGCCCAGAGGCCAGAGGCCTGAGGGCCGCCCACTCCCCGGAAGAGGCCCAACCGAGCCACAGTTGCCAGGCCCCGCCAAGCAGCCACCTGGAGTGAGCCAGTACATACCTGAGCGCCCAGCCCCGGACACCAAAAACCACCAACGCACCGACGCCTGAGGGCATCAGCCACCGGCAGGGAGTGTGGTGAGGTGAAATAGGCCTCCATACCTTGGAGAGCCTGAGATGTTCCCAGAGAGGTGGAGTCTAAGACCCGCCCTGACATATAGACACAGACAAACAGGAATTCACAGACACAAACGTGCATTCCCACCCTCATGCACATATATACAAATACTCAGCACTCACCCAACGTAAAGACAGACACAAATGGACACTGTACACACAATCACACTCCCCAAACATACTCTATATCCCAGGTCCAGGTACCCTCGCCCCCAGAGGGGGAAACCGCACCTAGGCAAAAGCAGGGATTGAGACTATATGTTCATATGATCCTGGGACATAAAGTTTCAAAAGTTAAGTTCAAGGATGTCAAATATGTGGGAGAAACAGCAGCCAAAGTTGGCCTTATTAGCCTCTGTTGTGATGATTAGTTGCTCACTCATGCACCTCAGACAGAAGGCGGTAACTGTGAGTACTGTAGGAACTTATCTGATTTAGCTGGGATATCCCAGGAGATTTTACCCTTTCCCCCGGGGTGGAGACAACCAGACCGCAGCAGCAGGGAGGCCCCGCATCCCAGACCCCATTCGAACAGCCAACACCTCCTCCCAGCCCCTCTGCCCCGAAGGCTAATAGAGAATGGGGGTGTGTGAAGACCCCATACATCCCTCCTCCCGCTCATATGTAGTGTTGCTGTTGTTGTTGTTGTTCTAAAGTGCATTTAAAACAAAGGAGGACATGGTGCTTCCTGCCAGAGAGCAGCAGGTGTCAGCATCGCCCCTCCCGAGAACCCTGAATGTCTACATGCATTTAAAATTGAGAAGTGGGCACCGGCGCCAGAGGTGAGGTTGAATACACAGACCGTCCTCTGGACACCGTATAACGCGCCCACCCCCAAGGCCCTATATGTATGTGTTCTGAGAGTGTGAGTAATGTGGATGTCTAGGCCAGAAGGGGACAGAGGGGGAATGCCTCACCTGCACCCTGGTGACACACCTGCACCCAAAGGCCCTGCATGTGTGGGTGCGTGTGGTGTAACGGGAAGAGGCAGGCAGTCAGGAATGGGGAGGGAAGGAAGGGAGGGGGGCCCTGGGGCCAGCTCCCCCGCTGACCCCAGTAGGCACCTCCGCCCTCTGTTTCTGTGATATATTGACCAATAGAGCATTTTATAATGCTCATGTTTCAAATAGTTTTATTGACAATAAAACAACATGTAGTTCTGGAAGTGGTGCTGCTCCCAAAACTAAATATAGCGGTATTTTTGGTCATGTGTCCATACCTGTGCTTCTCTAAAAGAAAAACATATCTGGAAATAACATGCCTCTGGGCTTAAAGAAACACAAGCAAGGTTATACAAAGGTGAATCTACTTCACCAACATGCAAATCATTAGGAAAATCAAGCTGTTAAGCATGCAAAAACATAAAAGCAAATAAGGTCCAACGTGTTTCTAAGAACAGACAACATGGGTGTTAGTAGCAAGAAGTGGGGAAGGATTATGTCTGTGCCTGTCATTTGTCTTTATGATTCAGGGCACTGTACAGTTTATTAGGGGGCAATTCATTTTTACTTTTTGTTCCCTGGTAAAGAAATATCACTTTTAAAGTAGAGGGGCTGACTACATGTTGTTAGATATGGTATATGTATAGTATAAATTAGAAGAATAGTACTGTATCAGCATTTTTGACAAACTGGATACAGTTACATCAGGCAGTGGCAAAGGCTATGCCATAGCCCCATATTTCCCTTTAATCACTTAGAATTTATTTTTTTATCTTTAATACATCCTTATTTTATATTTCACGGTTACCTCTTAATTTTAATCACACATTTATCTGTTGCTTCACAAATATGTATTCTAGAATAGAGTATAGAAAGCAGACTGATACACATAAACTAACAGACACAAACAGAGATGACCTGGTCAATTCTGTTTGTTAAGCAGGTGACCATAGGTGCTTCACCAATGGGTCAAAATTTCAGACACAGAAAAACTGGAAGTTTCTACACTGAAGAAATCTTTGAGTACTTTGGCATCTGACATCAAAGAACACCTTGTGCATATCTGAAAGCCCATCTGACAGAACAGCATTCAATGCCCTGGGAAACAAAAACAAACACACAGATAAAAGTACATTTGCTTTGTTTTTGTTCGATTTTGCTTATCAAAGACAACGTTTTAATGTGTGTGTGCGTGTGGAATCCTGTCTGTGCCCCTCAACAATAACATTTAACTATTAATCACAGTTTTGTCAAATAAAAGGATCTGTCTTGCATCAGTCACATGACTACCATTAACCAATGACCACCCTTGACGGCAGAGCGCGCTGCCTACGAGCCGGGAAAGAGCATGCGCATTTTTTGCCGTCTGAGCGGTGTGGAGCTGTAGGAGAAACACACAAATTAACTCAGAGACACAGGCTGATGACACAAAAACCAGTAAGTAGGTGTACAGCGTACACTGTAGTCTATAGCACACAGGAGTGTCCGCTTATTATGTACACGTTGGTAAGTTGTCTTGTGGCAACTGACGAATTGAAACAAATGAGCGTGCTGTGTGTGTAACAGCACAACAAACATTACCTGTCCTTTTATTAACTGCACAAGTAGTGCTGGTCACTCGCTGCTAGCTAACTGGGTAAGGCACCTGCTTTATAGACATTCAGTACTTTTATTTTTTATTAACTTTCTTTGTTGTAATCTTACCATTTTTAAACAGCATTGCAAGAATAAAAAATTAAACTCAAGTTTGAAACTTTAATCGTGTAGTGCACGCGTGCATTTGCAGGCTACAGTGGGACCAGACGAGAATACTTAGAAGAGCCTCGACCTGCGGAGGATCACACGTCGGATTATTCTGAGAGCTACATCTCAGGACTGACGGAGGAAGAGCAGATAGAGCTGGCGATCAGAAACAGCCTGAACCATCGAGGCAAGAGACTAAAGTGACAGTTTGCTTTCACTGCTGAAAAAATACTAACACTTAATTTTATAAAATAAATTAGACATTTGAGCCAAATTATTTCTAAAAAGTAAACATTTAGCAACAACTTAATTTTTCAGGACAAACCAGGCGAAGAGACACTGAACGTCACCCAGGGAACTCTGAGGATCTCAGGAGGAGGCGGCTGAGGAGGTTTGAGCAGGAAGTTACCAACCAGAGAAGAAGATTGTAATGACAGATTTTTATTTTCCACTTTTGTTTTTTTCTAATTTTCACTGGTTTAACTGGGGAAGATGCATCCCATCACTCTCCCTTGTTGCTGCGGGTCAGATAAGAGGATTGATCCCACTCTGATGTCTCATGAAGGTGCTGCCCGCAGCAGTCTTCGAACAAAGACTTCCTCCTAGTATGGACTTCTTGTATTACTTGGTGACTTTGTTTTCTATTGTATGTCACCTGTGCTTTACTTCCTGTCTTTATTTTCCTGCTGTGTGGTTTTTTGCCAGCATTTCGGTTTTATCTGTCGTTAAGTATTCCCACTTGTGTCTTGTTATTCAGTCAGCTCTTCTGTGTATATTTAGTGTTTTTGCTTGTTGTGTTCCACTGGTTTTCTCACCCTTACCTTTTTGGATTTCACTGTGGTTTTTGCCAATGTACTCTGGTTTTTCATTACTCTGCCAGCGGCTGCAGCTTAGATCTGGGTCCTCTCCACTATGTTTAGGCTACTCAGCATCATCTCATGAAGACCGCACATCTGAACCCAGTGGGCACAAACCTGGTTCAGCATCAGCCCCTGTTTAAGATGTGCCTTAAATTCTGGGTATGTGGAACGCTCCTTTATCGGCTTTGGTAAGCCATGCCAACATTTAGCTCCTGTAGTGACTGTCTAAAGGTTGTGCACCTATAGACTACCCCACACTCCCCTCTAGCGGTGGCCCTTGTGCATCTTCACAATCTGACTTTTGATTAATAAATTCCTTTAAAGGATGTGGAGCAAGTCTATGTAGATCATTATATATAAAACAGGCATACTTATTTTTTTTAATTATGAAAACTCAAAAACATGTTTTTCTAGAATTTTTCAGGGATAAAATGGCGATGAATTTTTATCAAAAAGTTTAGTTTTTTGTGTAATTTCTACTATTTATCACAACAAAGTGAAACAATACTCAATATATGATAAAAATCCTAAACTGTAGACACATCCTCTCTGCACTGATGGTCTGGAACAGTCTAATTTGCTTGAAATTCTAAATGTTACATTTTACAAAGCTGGATAACTTTTTATTATCATGTTTAGATGTTTAAGTAGGGTCCAAAGTGAGCCAAACATATTTATACTAATTTATAGCCTCAAGCTCCTCCCCTTGCCTCCTCTGGTTGTGTCTTAGTCCCTCCCACCAGAGATGAGGAGGCGAGGTAAGGGGAGACATAGCTTGCCTGAAAGGTGTCCTTTTTTAAATCGATGTCAGTAAAATTTGACATATGACACAACTGCATCAGTTTTGTTAACGGTTTTACCATCTCAGGTGTGACACTGGGATTTTTTATATTTAGGTACCCTTTTAATTTAACAATATCACACCTTTTTTCTGAATTACACACACAGAAATGGTGGAGGGTAGAAAATGTAATAATCTTAACTGAAACATCATCATATCAGATAAAAGGCACTCCCTCTGTAGTGTGTGTGTCTTTCCAGGAAAGACTCACCTGTGCACTCCTCCTGCAGCTTCGAGACACATTTTAGGATTTGAGACACCCTTCAGTATGGCTCAGTGAGACTGATGTGTGGATCACAGGCAGGAGATGAGGAGGCAATACTGAGTTACACCCAGTGTATCCAGATGGCAAGATGTCAGTCCACACTTGGAACCTTAGAATAATTTCCAAACTCTTCTAGATGGTTTTTGGGAGGCTTATTGTGCCCCAGTTTTTAAAAAAAAAAAATTGTAAGAACATTTTTATGTCCTTCAGTATAACTCCTGACAATAACAATTGACATAACAATTGCAGTAATTAAAGTTAAAGCATTCTCTTTAAACACAGTGTGTTTAAAGAGGTAAATGCTGAAATTTAGATCACTCTTTTTATTTGCATTTGCACTTTTATTTATCTTTTATTACATTAACTTCTGTATTGTACGTTTTTACATGTACCATATGTGTTATATAAGAAGAAAAACTCAATAAATAACTGGTTAAAAATACATATACGACATGTTTCCAGACTGTAAACCAGCTGATCACATTCTAGTGCTGAGCTCTGTGCTGCCGTAGCTCTGCGATGGCCCTGAAGCCCTCCTCTTCCTCCTCTCTTCAGCCGCCTGCAGCTCTTGTGCATCCCCCTGAGCAGCCACATGGTTTTCAGAGCAGCCTTCCTCGCAGGTAGCAGCAGGTGAAGACGAGGGGCTGGAGTCTGTGGCAGCAGTGGGAGTCGGCACAGCGTTGAAGGCGACGAAGCCAATGAGGATGACCACCAGCGAAACTATGTAGAGGCCGGAGAACTGAGGCGGATCAGAAAGTGAATGTGGAATGTTCAAATTGTGTGAAAAAAATGAGTGCAGAAGGAAAGCCAGTTCATTGGGTGGGTTTGTTACCTTTTTCATAGTTCTGTGATTGGTTTAAGTTATGAATGACATTTTACCTGAGCTGGGGTTTGGCCCAACTGCACACAGTATAACAGATTAATGAAGCTCCAAGATCTGCAAAGTGACGCCACAACCCAAGTATCCTAAACCAGCATTCTTTCCAATGGCCAGCAGGGGGCGAGTCTGGATCCAAAACAACTTCCACATTCAGAAGTTTATGGAAAAGTGACCTCAGTTCCCATTCTCTCAGTAAGAACTCAGGAAGCTCTTTACTGAGGAGTTTATGGCTGGTTCACTAGTTTCGGTCGTACTAAATGAAACATGAAGCTCATTTTGTAAATTGTGTGAGTCATTGGAGTCAAAAAGGAGGACTCTAATAACAGTTAATCACAAGCTAATGGGTGACATCACGGTGGATTACTCCTTCACATATGGTATATGGTGGGGATGAGCTCCAAATTTAACTGATAATGCTCTGAAAATGTTTGGGGTTTTTTGTAATTTCATACAGTCTTGGTATGAAAACAATTTTAAAATCACACCTTTGACTCAAAATGTTGGATCAGTTTTTTATTTGACTTGGATTTCTGAGCCTTAATGTGCAGAATGATGTCCGTGTGAAGTCTGACGCTGGACATCTGTGTTCACATTTATGAGTTTCTCTGTTTTAATTGCAGGATTTAACATCATGGTGAATAATAAGAACGGGTATTTCTGGTAAAGGAGACATTGAGTCTCACCTGTATAAATTAAGGTTAAATTAAAGAAAAAAGAAACAATAAGGGAGTTTAAATGTTGACACAAAGAATGTAACTGTGCATATTAATGAGGAAATATGAGTGTTTCATTAGGAAAGAAATACTGTACCACCTCACATGTGGAACCAAATCTCATTTAAATTCATTGCCAGGTCAAAAGATTCAGATTCAGCCGATACATACTGCTCATCAACGACACACATGCAGGAACTGCACAGATGCATGGAGCTTTGCATGAGAACACATAGCACAGAGTTACATTTTAACTTTTATTATTATTATTCATTAACACTTCTGACTGTGTATAACACTCAGCAGGTCATTATGACCCAAAGAGAGGGTGGGAAGAGACACTATCAGTGTTTATATGTGTGTGTTCTGGAAATAAGTAGTCATTAACTGCCATTAAAGATTCTCATCTGGCCCTTACTGGAAAACACATAAAATAAATAATTTTTATATCTACACAAAGTTTCACAATCTCAAGCTCAAAATCGCATTTGTGTTCATTATTCCTTTTTTTCTGTGTGTTACTGGCAATTTTGAGGATACATCATAGTTTTAATATAACATTTGTGTATAAAATTTGTATATGATAGAGAGGAAGAGATACAAGCATTGATATATGTTCTAAAAACCCTAGGCTATAACCTGACGTGCATATCCCCTAGTATGTAACTACACATCACTGTCAATGCAGCCTGCACAGGATGAATGCTGGAAATGGCACTGACCACTTGCGTACACTGTGTCACAGACTTCTACATAGATTCACTGCAGAAGCATAATTCAAGCGTCATCTCAAAAGAGAACGTGGCAAACTAGCAACAAAGCAACGACTTGATGTTTCAGTGAGCCTTAAATGGCTGTTAGAGGAACTACAGTTGTTTCACTTTGCTTTGGCTTTATTTTTTTAGCCCCTGTTGGTTGCACACCGTTTCAGTGAAACGTGTTGTTCAATCCAGAAACTACAGAAAATGTTGTATTTTCTCATTTGAAAGTGCTTCGCTTCTGTTCAGACACCTACATACCTTACCCAGAGTTGACTGATTACCGCTCATTGTGTTTTCTTAGTGTCTGTGCTGCTGACAAAGAAAGTATCCACGTCATGTGCAGTTAAGTCTTGTCAGAGCCTGTCTTCCATGATAGGAAAAATTCATAATTTAGGGTAAAGGTAAAGATCATAATCAGCCCTCCTGTTGCATGATGCTGGTGCTGGATGTTCAGAGGGAAGACTTGAAGACTGATTAAACTGATAAAACTTCAGGTCCTGCTGATGGTGGGCTTTTTCTAACAACATAAGTTGTGAAATTGTTCCTTCTAATGAGGAGGAGTCACATACTGGAATACACTGGATAGATCCTGTAGTTATGACCTTGTAGGATCAGCACATTGAGAGACGATGTAATGCTTTATACTAAGATTTAAATAGTTTTTTACAGTCCAACAGTGGGGAGGGTCTTGAGGCGAGTTTGAAGGAAGGGACTGTCAGCTATATAAAGTAAGAATAACCGAGTGTGCACTCACGTTGTAATGGAAGAGGAAGATCCCACAGAAGAGGCTGAAGAGGTCAGCGGTGAGCAGGGAGAGGTTGACGGAGGTGGCGCTGCTCAGCTTTATCACTATAGGCATGAAGCTGTACAGAGCATACATACACAGTGCATAGGCAGCAAACAGCAGTCCTGAGAAAAGACATGCCCACAGTTAGTTCATTTAAGTGTTAAAAAAACACTCAAACATGAAGGAAAAATCACTTTATTTCTCAAGTCTACTTCTCCAACATGGCAATCAAAAGTGTCTCATAAAACCTCTAAAATAGTCTTCTTTATACACTCAAAGATAAGTTACTGAAGTAGGGAATATGAGGGGTAATACTGTGGTTTTGTGTCCAACAAGCCAAGCTAAATAAATGAAAAGGTTTGTTTAAAAACTGAACTTTGGCAAATTGTTTGTGTATTTTCTTTCCTCTGAAACAGACCGACTGTGATGTCTTTTAAAATTCACAGAAACTTCTGTAAATACATTTTCAAACTGTCACTGAGAAAATGTGACAATTGAGACGAGAACTGTGTTTCTGTGAATTTGGGTTAGATTATTTCTGTCCCTTTGTCATGGTCCCTGCTGTATTCATCAGATTTTAGTTGCCTGTAGTCTCATTTTCTTCTCATTTCTTCTCTTTTTTTTAGTTACTTTTTGCTCTCCTTGAAGAATTACTGACCTTGTGTCTCCTGTTTTGTGCCTTTATGTTTTGAGGAGTGGTTTTTAAGTTAGTTTTGTCACATTAGTTGGTTGTGACAAAACGGTTTTCCTGCCGGCTTTGTTGTTTTCTTCTGGTTTTTATTAGTAAAGTTTGTTATTTTTGCATTGTGAAAATCTCAGTGTGTTGAGACCCTTGTGTTCTCATATTTTAAAGCATTAGTTATTCTGACACAAACTGTGTATCAGGTCTGTACTATACTATAGTACTACAGTACTATACTACTGTACTATACTCCCTTTATATATTTATAGTTTCATAATGTCTTAATATGAGTAACCATCTGGGGGCTTCGGCATTCCTGTTTTCTCTTCAAAATGTTTCTGTGTCAGATCAGTACTCACCAACTTCCCAGCTCCACTGGATTGCAGGAATTTCATTACGCTCCAGGATCACCCTGAGTAAAAATATTTTTTAAAAAAACACCAGATAAACCACAAAGTCCACTGAGTCCTAAAACTGATGCCAGTCACACACACTTACATCTGTATGGTGCTGATAGTTGTGCCGAAAAGGCCTACCATGCCCAGGAACTCCACCCTGCTCAGGTTTTTCACGGTGTACTCCTGACACACGTTAGACACCGCATACAGCGAAGCACTGAGGAGCACCAGACCATCACCCAACAAGATGTTTGAGGCTGAGGAGAGGAAAGCAAGATCATCACTAAGGTTCAACATCGTCAGACCAACACTGATGTTGGCACAATGTTGGTTTCCCTGTATATCATGCACAGGCTGGAAAACGCTCACATCCGAGATCAGTCCCAGATTAGAGACCAAAAAGTCAGCGATAGGATGGAAAAAGGGTGGTGATGGGATGCATTGTTGGTTTTATAACCCTGGAGAAAGTGATTTTCTTTCATTCTTGTATGTTTTGCATTCAGTCTATCATTTTTTCTATCACTAAGTGTAAAACATGTATTTGGTTTATACTTTTTCATCCATTACCTGGTTAGGTTTAGGCACTTTCACTACTTGGTTTGTGTTACATGTAGGAAAACACTGTGGTTTGGATGGAAAAACGCACCTTCACGACAGTATCTAAACTTTTTTTCTGTAATGGAACGCCTCAGGACTTTAAAATGTAAAACTGACACAGGTCTTTATATCTAAAAATGGCCTCATATGTGAAGGATTTTTTCTTAAGTCTTTCACTTAAATCCAAAACATCATATTTGTCATAATTTAGGATTCTGTTCATATAAAGGTTAAGGTCATATCCTGTTTTATTTTGCACTTCCTGACCTCTTTGCCTTGTTTTCAGTTTTACTTCTTTTGTAATTATCACCTGTTTCCAATTAGCCGATCAGCCTTCTATGATCTATTTGCCAGATTGTCTTTGAACTCATCATAGTCAGTTTTCCAGCATTCCAAGTGTTCCTTGTATTTTTCCATAAACAGAATAAAAGCTTATTATGAAGTCTCAAGTGTTTTCAGTGTAACCATCTTGGTGTTGTTCTGTGTCCTGTAGAGGTGGGTGGATTGATCCAAATAGTGACAGAAACAAACACTGATATTGATATCAAATCGATACTCACGTGTTAAGATTCATACTTGTCTCTATTCTCTAAGTTAAGTTTTTTTTGACCGGTGTCCTGCATGGACCTGATTTATTAAATAATTTATAGTCTTCCATCTGGGATTTAATTAGTGAGTAAACTCTATGGAGAATTCCTTACTGGAGCCCTGGTCTCGTCCAGCCAGCAGGTCGGCCCCCACCATGGCCCCCACTCCGAGCAGACATATGCAGACAGCGACGTAGTGGATCAGCCTGTAGCGAGCCTTCAAAATCCACCAGCTCAGAACCATCAGGACCGGGATCACAAAGCAGTCCAGCAGCTGGAGGCAGAAATAATAATTGTGCAATAACTTATGCGATGGATCATTTAATTTAATGACCACTGATTCACTGTGATTTTTTCTTTTACATAATAATTAGTTAACACAACAAAACACCTTTCAGTTTCAACCTCAAGAGAAATCACTAATCACTAAGTGAACTGAACTCCAACACTAAATAGTTTGATTCGTATTATTTACTGTGTGGAACAGGTCATCCAAAATGCTTCTGATCCAGCTGTGACTTTTGAGTTCAAATTTAGTGACATGTGTTTATGTTTCAGGAAAGGTGCGACACGCTTGAGCATATTATGTGACATTATGTATTGAAGGAGTGGTTGCACCCTTAGAAAACTTGGCACTTTCATAACAAAAGTCTACTCACCTGTATGCTGGTGATGGTGGTGTATTGGTACGCTTTAACCACAGTGTAGTTGGCTTCCACGTCCACCAGCCCGAGCAGCAAGTACTTCCACCATCGTCTCTTCAAAATCTGTAAAAAATTGCCATCCCCTGCATTTTAAAGGGGAGCACCCCTAAACTTCAGTACTGATGTGTTTGTTTCTGCAACAAGCCTGAGGACACTCTGCCTCACTGCAAAGCAAAATATATTTGCATATTTACAAAAAAACAAATCCAAGACAAAATCTCACAAATTTCTGAAAAGGGCAGTCCTAAACTTAGAAGGAAAAAATTAACACATTTACAAAGAAATTTTTAGATTTTTAGTCAGAGCTTTACTTTTCAAGTCTGTATGCAAAGGGCAACACAAAACAGTATTTCTATCATCACAATTACTTTACACATTCTCTGTTAATCACAATACAACACCCAGTTTGGAAAAACCTGCCTCTGAATATCCCAGTAAAGGCTGATCAGGTGTTTTGTATATTTATGTATAATATAGCATATAAAGATTTAATTTTACTGCCATAAAGTGTTGCTATGCATGTCATAAACTTCAGCGTTAATTTCAGGTGTTCAGGACGGTTGTCACCTGTTCTGCAGAGCAGCATGGTGGTGTAGGTGACAGTCAGCAGCAGGTAGTTCAGGAAACTCTGCAGCACGGGTGTGTTCACGTGGAAGTTTGAGGCCAGGAATTGGGAGGTGATAGCTGTCCCACAGATGAGGACCGCCAGCCCCTGACCCATAGCCAACGTCTTGGCCAGCTGCCTGAGAGACAGATGGGCAGTGGCTCTTTAACACTGGTCACAATAGGCAGCTTTGCTTTCGGAAGTAACTGTAAGTAGATTTAATAGAAACCTCCTCTTTGCCTGGCAGATGATCCTATTCAACATGTACATACAATGTGTTTTTCACTTTTCTAAAGAGTTTGTGCGTAAAGTTTGCTTTACACAAGGTGTTTGTTTGATGATGTTTCTACATGGACATGGAGTCCTGCTCACTGTATGTTGCACATAAGAGTTTGTTATCAATCATATCTCCTGTTGTAAACTGCCACATTATTCCTTTAAAGGCAAGTTTTTTTATGTTTTATAATTTAATGTTTAAATGTATTTGACAAAAAAATGTAAGTACAAATAAAATTAGTTTTAGTCAACAATTTAACCTACGACTCTTTAAAATAAAACAGAGTAAAAATGTAAAGATGTGTGATGAAACACTGGAAATAAAGTTTAAAATAGATAATATTTAAATATTCATTAATGCTGCGAATAAAATTTTTAGAAGAGTCTTCATCATCCAGCCTGCATCCCACTGCAACTGTGGTGTCACAGGTTCACAAATATGGAGGCAAATGAAACACAACTTTAGCAAAAACATAAATAAAAACAATAAATAAAATACAGCTGCTCTCTATAAGTTTTCCTACTGCAGACCAACAACTTTCCATGCATGCCACATTAGGGTTTGGGTTAACTCTGACATGGCACATACATTCACAGTAAAACACTAAATAAATTTAGAAATATTATTTAAAAAATAATCTGCTGTATGGAATGTTGCAGGATCTTAAAATATTTGTTTGTTTTTAAAATACCGAGTTAAGACTTATCATTTACATTTAGCATTTAGGTTTATGCCCCTCTGCAGAGGGGTACCGGCTTACGTCAGTGACCTGGCTGTACACAGCAGTGGCCCAACCACAGACAATGGTTTGAAAACTGCTTGTGCATAACTAATGAAGTCAGGCTAAAGAATAACTTCTTTTTATCTTTCAGCCTCAATCTGTCATTTGCATTTAGTTTGAATGTAAAAATGTTGGACTTTGGTTTATTTTGCCATTTTGAAAATTGTTAAAGCATTCGCCCTTTGGTGAGGCTATTGTTGACAGCTAATATTTACAGATGTCTCCTACATGAAGGCAAATCATAAAGTTGTCTGTTCAAAGCTTGACTGCAGCAATATCTGTGAAAACATTCACCTGATTTGGAAGGTTTTAATGAATTTTATGTGAAATTTATATGTGAGAAGCTGTAAATAAAATATCAGAAGCTGTGACATCGGCATATTTTTAGGGATTACAAACATCCATCAGTCTATGTAAACCGAGCTGCACACCTGAAAGACTTATTTTCTATATAATTGGATCTTAAATGGCCCCTCAAAAAACAGTTACAGTCTACTCGGCCTCCTTGCCATTCAGCAGCTTTTTAACTAAAAAAACAAACAAACTTCTAATTTACTTGAAAGTCTAATTAAAACACAGGTAACTGAACCACTTTTTGAAGCAGACTGCTGATCACCTCCTCTCGTCTCCTCTGTTCACTCACCAGCTGAAAACCTCTTTGGGGTTGAATTCTCGGATCCTCAGCAGGAGTCTGCTCCTTTCGTTCATTTTGCTGGTGTTCCTGGACGAATCCTCGTACCGTTCAGCAACCGTGTCGTCTCACCAGTGATGGAGGAGTGAGTCTTCTCTTCAAGCTTTTAGCTCCTCCACCTTCACGGTATCACAGCTGAATGATTAACAGCCTCAGAGGGCAAAGATTACTCCTTCACTTATCTGTTGGTGTGTATGCGCCAAAGACTAAAAGATAAGAACTGATGATGAAGGATATATATTTTTAAAGTCATCACTGGGCTTCTTTTCACCACTGATGAGATGAAAAAGTCCTTGTTTTTTGTATGCAAACATCCATGGTGAAGAATATAGTTTAATCATGACGTAGATTGTTACTTAAATCTAAGTTAATATTTCCCCACTTTAGTGTTCACTGCACTACTTTAGACAATTGTGATTTACTACTTTTAATATTAAGATAGAATTTAAAAAACATATCAAACTGATATGATATGCATTTACACTTCTGTCGCTGTAAAGATATCAGGAGGATTTTCTGTGGTATTAATTGTAGAAGTCTTTCCTCTTATGTTATAGGAGAGTCTACCTGTCCTATAACTGCTCCAGGTTTTCAAGGAACTGGCCTATTGGAGTGTCAAGGATAAAGCAGAATTATGTGGAAATATATGAATGTGGGTTAAAAAACAACAACAACAACATTATAGGCTTCTATTCCCTCCATTTTGACAGAGATATCCTGAAGTGCATGTGCAGGTTTAACACCTGCAAGCCAGAGCAGGCAGGTAGGCCATGGACAAATAAGCCTTCAGGGATATTTGGATAGTCTGTAGCCTTTTTATCCGAATACTCTCTCCATTGTACAGATTTCTGTGTGGATGAACAGTTGGTAGCTTTCAGAGGCAGGTGCAGTTTCAGCAACACATCCTTGCTAAACCGGCCAAGTGTGGCATAAAGATCTGTTGTAAATGTGATGCCAAAATTCCCTTTTTACACAAAAATGATTGAAAACTGTGAGCATCTTAATGTTTGTAGTGAAAGTAAATCTCATAGTAAAAGGTTTGCATATGAATCCAGATCATTCAGTAAAGCACTAGAAATTATTTCTTTGTTCAGATACAGAAATCACTGCGATTAATAATATTTACTGGAATGTGTTTATTTATTTAAACCTCTCCGCCCGTCAGCTCCAGGAAAAGGAAAAGAATCTCAACAGAGGGCTGAAAGACCATTTGTGAGTGAACATTCATCCCCACCATCACAATTAACAGTAAATAAAAAAAGAAACTCTACACCATACAACACATGTATAACATACCATCATATAAACAATGCATAATAATTACATTTCAGATTAAGAATAAAAATCAATCTCAGTTCGGAACAAGATTTAAAATGAGATATGAAAATAGCAATCTCCAATATTCAGCATAACATAGACAGTATAATGTATAAATATTTACTATCTCGTAACTATTTAAATAAAAAGGTTATTAATACAATGTCACCCTAAAATAATAATCCTCATTCTTTTCAGTCTTTCCAAAAAAGTTATACAGCAACCACAAAACAGATGAGTCAACAGTTATTAATGTTGTTGCTATAAGTCCATGGTATTACACAATTTTATTGTTGCACTTGTTAGGACAAATTGTGATACGTGATCTAAGAGAACGAGCCCACCGCCCCTCCGTCTGTGTGTGAAACGAGGTTTCTGGGGAGATTTCACAGTAAAAACGCTCCTTTTGTGCGGGCTGACATTACCTAATGCTGAGCCGGCTGCAGCAGGAGTCTCGCGAGATCCTGCGAGGTGATAAGTTGAAGAAACATGGCGACGTCTAATTTGTTAAAGGTAAGAAGCTCTCGAATATATCGCATTTCCTATGCTTATGCGCACATTCAGACTCTCCGTTTCCATGTGTGTTCACGCCTCTAACGCAGATATGTGCTGTCGGTGCCGTGTTTTGCATAAAAGCGCGCTAATTTTTAAATAGACAGATTAAATGCACAAAAGGTGCGCCTGAAGTCACAGTTGTCACCGCTATCGTCTGTCCGGTGTTAATATCGGAGTCCTTTTGGCCCGGTCATGTATGGCTCCAGCGTAGCAGAAGCAGAACCGAGCCCGTCTTCTGCGGTTCTTAACTCGACCAAACCGTAGCCGTTAGCCGGTCACCTCAAGCCGGCGGCGACGACGAACCGACAGCCGGAGCCAGCACCGGCCGGAGAGCATGGGAAACACGGTTCGGGGAGAAAATCAACCGACAGGACATCGCGTCACCCCCGCAGCTCAACACGTTTCTTTTGGCCAGGACTTTTTTCTTTATTGATTTTAGCGATCTAACAGCCGGTAAACCGAAACCCGCCCTCTGCAACCGGAACCTGCTAAATCTACAAAAGCTTCCATTAAACATCATTTCTTCCAGCAGCAAACGTTAATAACACACCGGGCTACCTATGACAGAGACAGTCAGGTCGGTGTTGAACATAATTATCCATTTATAGAATTACCTCACAGTCACCTGACAGGTTCGACAGGCGGCTCCCCTCCCCCCTCCCATCTGACCCTTGACCCTGGCTGCTGTCACACTGTTAGGAGACTTGATGAGCTAACACATGTGCTGTTTTTCAAGCAGACTTGATCTCTCCAGCGTGTCCCAGTGTCTCCTCCCAGCTGTACATGCTTGACACACCTCACCCAGGAGGCATCCCAGGTCGGGTCCTCAGTGTGGAGGAGCAGGAGCTCTGCTTGGAGTGCCTCCTAAATCACAGAGCCCCTCACCCTATCCCTGTCCATAAGGCTTAGCTTATAGACCCTTCAGGGAAAGCTCATTTCCGGCGCTTTTATCTACAATCTCATTCTTTCAGTCACTACCCAGAGCTCGTTGCTGTAGGTGGGGGTAGGAGCGTAAATTGGTCAGATCTACGTCAGATTATGAGCTTCTGTGTGCTCCAGAGGATGAGCAGCATTCTCTCTGGACTACAATTCTCTGATTTTACGGTCCAGAGGTTGTTGAAAAGGCCAAGAGGAAAAATCGTGAGGTTGGGAGCTTTTCCCTATTTCTAAAACAGTCTGGCTTAAATAAAGTGAGCATAGGGCTGCACATTTGAACAGAAACGTGACAAAGTGCTGAAATGTATCAAAATCCATGAACGTCCTTAAACATTGCAGATTGCTTTAAAATAAGCCAGAGTCATTGTTCCAAAAACCTTGCTTTGATTGCTTAAATGAAGTGCTGGATAGGCAGATATGAAGAAAGAGTATGAGAAGTGCTCCGGTACTCTAAATCTGTGGTTCCCAAATGATGTAAAACAACCAGTCTTTTATTATTACTGTATAACATTGCATATAAAGTAATGTAACAGTTTGTACACACTCATTTCCCCTGAGAGGGGAAAAAAGAAAACCTCTGTCATAGGTAGCCCGGTCTGTTTGCATAGTTACTGGATGATGGGGATTATGAGAGTGAGAGACAAACCAGCAAGTCAAAGTGGGTGTAACAGGATCATTTTGTTTTGGGGTTTGTTTGTTTTTTTTGCGTGTGTGGCTCAAACCACAGCTGACTACCAGCACCGATCACCCGTCAGCTAAAGAAAGGGAAAGAAAAGTTTCACAGAGGACTGGAAAACCATTTGGTGGATGGTTTGAAACCAAGCAAATGGAAAATAAATAAATAATGTGATAACAAGAAGCTGTATGCTAGTGGAGGTTCATGCAGACAAACCCAGGTTCTTGCTGTTTTCAAATGGAAAAATGTTACCTAATCTTACTAAGATCAAACTGCAGAAGGGAAATCAATTAAAATGATCACAACATACATGCATTAAGGCATAATTATAGATCAGAATTTGGATTTAAAACACACATTGAAGGTTTGTGTCCAAAATGAATGTTAAGTTTTTTTGGGGGGTTTAACAGATAATTACTACTTTATTTAAAAAAACACTTTTTTTTAATGTTATTCGATTAGAGTGGATCATCTGCTCCTAAAGAATAAGATGATAAAATTTGTTATGCGTTATAATTATTTATCTCAGAGTTGGGAAATTTCAGCAATTAAAAATGATGAAAAAAACACAACGAGAACATAACAAATCGCTCAAATAAATGAGAAGACAAAATGCAAGTACAGCTAAGTGGTTGTCTTTTCTCACACTCTTGGGTTGGTTTCCTATTATCTGTGTACGTGTAAAAACCGTAATCAGTGAAGCCTTCGCTTTCACAATATTTAACACATATTTGTCCCCAGAGTCAGGACAGAGTTGGGGCTCAACGCTTTTCAGTGTGCTGCCTTCTTTTCTGGTTAGAAATCCACACAAAGAGCTGAAAGAACTGGGGGCTGTGGTGGTCTTTAAGTTAAGAAATGGCACGCTTATTCACTGTTATTTCTACAAAAGAAATATGTTGAAACCGAACCTTTCTGTTGCAGTCGCTGGTACTGTGTGGCAGTTGTATTTGTGCCATTTTAAATCTCTCTCTCACCTGGATAAATAAAGGATAAAGCCTATATTATTGTAACACTTATGAGTCCTCCTTATAGTGTCTCTAAGTTTGCACAGATGTAATTGCAGGTGTGTGTTCAAACACTGATTTGCACTTTGCTGTGACTTTAACACAAAAGTTTGAAAACCTCTGCTCTAAAGTCATCTTTTCCTGCTTCCACTGTAGCCTTTAGAAACTGCTCTGGTATCAGATCTTATGTAAATGTGTGCAGCTGAACAGCAAATGTTACCACAGGTGTCACACGAGTGTTTAAAAATCTTGCTTATGTAAAAATATTAAAAACTTTACTGCAGCCACTGGCCTGTCATGGTTTGTCTGTATTTGTGTACTTCTGCCTAGTCTTTCTTTCTGTCGTCACGCCTCTGTTCTCATGGCTGTTTTTCTTCTTCCTCCCACTCCCACCCATCCCATGTCTCTCCTGCAGAACAAGGGGTCCCTGCAGTTTGAGGACAAGTGGGATCTGATGCGGCCCATCGTCCTCAAGCTGCTCAGACAGGAAGCTGTCACCAAGCAACAGTGGTTCGACTTGTTCTCGTAAGTGATGCTCTTTCGCTTTGTCCGTTAGTTACGCAGCAGCTGCTGCCGTTTCTAGGAACAGCTGCTTTATTTTAAACACAGAATCGGTCGACTTACAAATCACAGCATTTATTAGTTAATTTTCATGCAGGTGTTCTTCAACAAGTGTTGTTATTGTTCTGCAATGCTTTCCCAGGTCCTGCAGATCTTTAAAAACTCTTAAAGCTCCTGAATCTATAGAGCACAACAGTGAGATTCTGGAAGTAACAATCCAGTTCACGTCCTCCACAGGAATTTCGATAATGAGCCATAATGTTGTAACCACCCGAAGTGGACTTACTAAAGCTGAAATATTGTGAAATGATGCTAGGCGCTCCTGTAGAAACCACACGTCCATACGACATCAGCTGTGTTTTAACCAAAAAAAACACATTTTATTTGCGATGTCATGAAGAAGAACTGTTTGACCTGCAATTCTAAATTTAAATAACGACTGATTGGTGCAGGTTGCTGTTACCATGGAAATGTTTAAACCAGTGCACGTCGGGTCACGTAGTGAACGCAAAACTTCAGAAACTGCGAGAGCGGTGATTACAGTCGGGAGTGAAGCTATGCAGCATATCAGTGCGAGGCTATTTTTACTGCGCACACCACGATAATGAAAAGGAATAAACTCAAGAAGGCTGGAAGTCGTTCACTGTGGAATCTGGGATTTGTAGTCCATTATGTAATGAGTAGTTCCTTCACAGTGAAAAGTAATTATGCACATGGTTTTGTATTTTTTTCCAAATCACATCTTTTTATGGTCATGAGTCAAATCGTAGTGGGTTGGTTGATTCAAGCTTTAAAAATCTTCAATTTAGGATTTTCCAAAAGGTCAGTGGAAAAAGTAAATGGGGAAATTCACTTCTACATATGGAAGAAAGTGAGCCATCACTTTTGTTGCCCTCTGTTCCCCTAAAAATAATGTATTAATATTAGTATTTTAAAATTCATTTATTAGAAATGGCTTGCTGAACAGCACCTCCTCAGGAGGTAAAGTGGGTGGTCATCAGAAGTCCATGTGAACATGGTATAAATGCCAGTCCCTTTAAATTCAGCCTTTCTAACATCCGTTAGTTCACCTTTTTTTGTTATCTGTGTACACAAATCCTCGTGCTAGATTCCAGACTAACCAGTGTGTTGTGAAAATCTCAGAGAAAACTGTTATTCGTAGTTTAGTTACAGGTAACTCTGGCATTTCCTCCCATAAAGCACGAGTGGTCTGTTGGTTTCTTGAAGGAATTACAAGTTCCTTTTGTGTAAACATGACTATTATATGAATTTTTGTCCCTTTGTGAGTTAAACAGCTAATTGAGGTCTTTACTTACTAAAGTGTGCCTGTTTCGTGTGTGCGTGTGTGGTCATGTTGGGTGTTACCCCCAAAGGGAGGCAATAAAATAGACTTAACCCTATTTTTTGTTCCACTAAGAAGACCCATGATGTCTTCTAGCTAGCAACAACACAGAGGATTCGATTTTAAAAAATGCCGTTTTAACTTTTAATATCGCAGTGTGGATTTGTTGTTTGTCCAGAGTTTAAAACATAGTTTGTTTTCATAACCACTTCATAGAGTAGAAAGCAACAAGCAGCTGCAAGTAAAACCCACAAGGGCATAAAGGCATATTTTCACCGGTGCTTTGACCTGTTTCCTCATGAAATATGATGATTCTGTGTAACTAAATTCTTGACTTTAAAATTTGTGTTAAATTGTAAAAGGCGTGAAAGCAGCAAGTGCTATTTCAGTAATTAAGAGGTATACAGAGGATTACATTCATATTTAATACAGCATTTATAACGGCTTTGTTGGGGAATTACATTTATTTAACCTTCAGTCTAATGTCAAAGACTGCAGAAAATCATGTGATTCATAGGTTAAAAAGCCCTGCAAGGCTTTTTTGTGATTTTTGCACTATATAAACTTGAACTGTGTGGAGGCCAAAAGAGGTGAAGAGGAAGTTGGTGGCTTGTAATTTGGTATTGAGAAATATGATGAAAATAGCAGAACAGGAACACGGAGAGTTTTACTGCGACTTCTTTTCTTATCCAAAGATGTTTGAAGAGAGTGGTCAGATGTTGATGGCCTGAACATCTCCAGGGCAGCAGGTCCTGTGGTGTGGAGTTAGGGCTTCTCTTAATCAGTTATTATCATCAATGTTGTGATCGTAATGATTTAAGCCCAGTCTTGGGGGGTGGGGGTCACAATCTAATGTACTCCTAGTGCCGTTCCAACACTTGGAACGATGGGGGGGTTGCATCAGGAACAGCATCCGGTATAAAATCTGTGCCAAATGAAATATGCAGATCCATCCGCTGTGGTGGGAAATAAGGGAACAGCCAGAAGTATTTTATTGAGATGTAACTCAGTTAAGCACGTAAACAGATTTATTGAACTTAAAAATAATTTTTAAAGTGGATGTCTTTGTATTTTTAATTATGATTTAATTGGAAAATAATTATTTGAACTGAAAACAAATGCAGTGGCATTGCAGGGAGTGAACGGTTGGACTAAATTTGAGTGATTTTACAGCCCTGAGCTGCAACACGAGCATCCATGCACGGAGGAGCTTGGATGTTATTAAAGAAAGTTATAATAGAAAGGTGTCGGAACACATGTGGACACAGATGTGGTCATGAGGGTAGTTTTCCACTTTCATTAAGACCTGTGGGTATTTTGGGTTACCTTTTTTTAGACTCTTTTTGGGGGGGTTCGGTGTTTGTGTAATGCGGCTGTATTTGCTTTTTCTTTGCACTTTTTACTGTGAGGCAGTTTGTGACCTCTGACCTAGAAAGGAGCTATATGAAGAACCATAGATTACTCTAAATGTAAGTTTACATGAAACAAATTTCAAGTCTGATGCCTCACAGATGTGCTCTTTCTGTCCTCCAGAGATGTTCATGCTGTGTGTCTATGGGATGACAAAGGACCAGCCAAAATCCACCAAGCCCTCAAAGACGACATCCTCGACTTCATCAAACAAGCACAAGCTGTAAGCAGATAAATGCAGATCATGTCAAAAGGATTAGGCTGGATCATTGTCCAAAGTTGCCCTTTTCCACATGTTGCATACTTACTACTCCTGGCATCTTCTCAGAGCTACAAGTACTGTGATTGGTTTAGACAAGGGAACTGCCTCAGTAGAGCGAACGGGAGACTCTTTACACTCACTTGCTAACTGTGATTTCACGACACCATGTCATGGAATCAGTGATGGGGAGCTGGAAGGTTAAATACTGTTTCATTGTGACCTCATCAGACATTTGGGCTCTCGCATCCAGGTCCATTATTTACAGTATAAAATCCCTCGAGATGACGGTTGTTTTGGATTTGAGAGTTAGGTGGTTTGGTTAGCAAGCTGCATCCATATAGTGTGCAACTATACAGACACAGATATCTGCTAATTAGTGCAAAATAAGAGAATAATCAATTACTAGAAGCACGCATGACCATAAAAAGCATGAAAACCACCAGATGTGACCTTTAATTGTCATGCTTACTTTGGAAAGGGACAAACACAGACATGCTGAGTGTGTGTGTGTGTTTGTTTGTTTTCTGGTGGATCCATATTAACTACATCTTCGCAGCGAGTGCTGAGCCACCAGGATGACACGGCGCTCCTCAAAGCCTACATTGTGGAGTGGAGGAAGTTCTTCACCCAGTGCGACATCCTGCCCAAACCTTTCTGTCAGCTGGAGATCACACTGATGGGAAAACAAGGCAGCAACAAGAAAACCAACATGGAGGACAGCATTGTACGCAAGGTGAGAGGTTAACATATGAGCTGAGGAACCAGAAGCACAAAAGGAAGCAGAAGGAAAACACGGTGGCCGTTGTGGACAGCTGATTGTGAAGAAAAGCTAAAGAAACAGGAGGGGATTAGATGAAAGAAGACAAAGACTTTTATGAACTTTATAAAGTCATAAGTGGAAAAGGTTAGTAGGTAGGGCAGATATCAAAGTGGAAGAATAGTAAAAGGCTGTGAAAGGAGAGGCTCACGCAGAAAAAAACATTGAATTCTAACTGTTATACGTAGACGGTGGAGAGCAGCTAAGGGTCAGTTAGCCTCGAAGTCTTGAATCAGTGAACAGCTTAAAGCATGACTCATACGATATTTATTTGATCTCTGTGAGGAAGGTCTCGGAAGTGAGGGGGATGTTGTGGGTGAGGGAGTGTGACTCAGCAGGCAGGAGGTTTGTTAGAAGCGCTTCATAAATAAATTTGGCTTCACTATTCTCAGGTTGCAGAAAACTGATGGTAGCTTATTGTTTAACTCCCACCTTATTTTTCGCAGCTGATGCTGGACACGTGGAACGAGTCGATCTTTTCAAACATTAAGAGTCGCCTGCAGGACAGCGCCATGAAGCTGGTGCACGCCGAGCGGCTGGGCGAGGCCTTTGACTCTCAGCTCGTGATAGGCGTACGAGAGTCGTACGGTAAGACGGGGGGGGGGGGCGTGTTGGTGAGTCTCCAGTTGAAGCTGTGCTTCTCCTCAGTCTCCATCACTACTTATCCAATTTGTAAAACCCATGAATGGTGGATGTTCAAATCTGCCTTGGAAGAGAAGATAAAATAATAATAATAATAAGAGCCAAAAACTGTATTTTTTAAATCAAAGTGATAAATTTAGAAAAGGAAAAAAATGTAAAAAATATACAGTGAAAATGTCAAGTTATGAGGATACAACTTGTGTTCAGCCTTCAGTAGCCCCGATGTGTCATCATAGTTTATAAAAAATCTTGAAAAATATAAATAAACACTTTTGTACTTCTCTCCCACCAGTGAACCTCTGCTCTAACCCGGAGGACAAGCTGCAGATCTACAGGGATAACTTTGAGAAAGCCTACCTGGACTCTACAGAGAGGTTCTACAGAACTCAGGCGCCATCCTACCTGCAGCAGAACGGTGTCCAGAACTACATGAAATATGTACGCCACAATAGTGCGGATACATATGAAATGATCCCACTAATGAATACTGAAGTCCACCTTAAAACATTTTGAGGACAGAACTTAGAAGAAAGTTGTACTCTTGGCTTTGTGTATTAATAAAACCTTAAGCTGTTTGAGCCTAATCTTCATTTTCTGTGTTTTTGTGTGTTTTCTTACAGGCAGATGCGAAGCTGAGGGAGGAGGAGAAGAGAGCGCTTAGATATCTAGAAACACGTCGTGAATGTAACTCTGTTCAAGCAGTAAGTGTCTTTAAGAGGATCAGAAGTGAGAAAGTTCTTTTACTGTCCTAAACGTATGTTTCCAAACTGTCCTATCATCTGCTCACATTATATTCAGTGTATTGGTGCAGAACATCATAATCGAGCCTGATTGTGCTGTACATGTGAGACTTGGGGTAGGATAGATAAGATTATTGGCCTGTGGAGAAAGCTTATATTAATTTTTTTGCCTTCATAATTTATGTATTTCTTGATCTATATAACCAACAAATTAGCAGATTTATATTTTTGATTCTGTGATCTAAATCTGCACAATAATTAGTATCGATCCATCCAGCCGTCCATTTTTCTAACAGCTTATCCATATCACGGTCGAGGGAGGCCTTGAGCTCATCCCAGATGACTTTGGGCTAAAATAATTACTAATAAGAGCTTCTCAAACTTTTGGGACTCCTCCTTACAGGGGGTAAAATTTTTCCAAGGGCCTTCTTACAATCCTCATGCTGATAAAATTCTGGGTGCTTTGTGATGAGATGCCGCTTTAGCTTGGCTGACTTCATTTGCTACTACTTGAAGACACACAACCCATTTCGGTCTTCCATCGTCATTTTCAATTATGCCAAACTCAAACATAACTGTCTAATTTTAGCTGGTTTGGCTTTTGCATTAGTTGGACTTAGAAATTTGCCCATTGTGCTAATTAGCTCAGCCCCGGGTGATGGACATGTATTTACGTGCCACTACATGTTTTCGCAGACCCCCAATATATGGCTCGCAGACCCCTTGGGGTCCAGGCACCCTAATTTGAAAGCCACTGTTATAATGAATATATGAACATAATGAATAAGCTAATTAAAGTTATGCAGGGTTAGGGTAACCCAGTAAGAGAGAAGGCTGTTGTCACTTTTTTATTTCTGGAGTTCACCTGAAATCAAACGGCTTTCATTTGATTTTAATTGAGTTGTGCTGTGTCGACACACCTGAGGGTAGATGGAAAGGAGACGCTTTTCTTCATGTTTAAGCTTGTTGAACAGGTGCTTTGATAAAGAAAGGATTGTCATGGACTTTCTACCCCGTCAGGTTTTAATTCTGACTGCAGTAAAAAGTACTGCTGGTGCTGACTCAGCTCCACCTGCTTTCACCATCTAGGTTGCCGTGCTGGCTCTTTGCTCCAAACTTCTGTTTTATTGTCACATTTTTTTGTTGTGGAAAAACGGGCCCTGCTTGGGCTCCTAAATATGTTTTGCAGCCTGCGTATGCTTCCTTTAACTCAAAACTTCTGACTGCAAGAAAAAAACTTGTTAAAGAGGTTTGGTTCACAGGTGAAGTCGTAGGTGCGACTGGAGGAAACAATCTCAGGTCAGCAGCTCATCAGTTAACTTTTTCTCAGTCGTCCATTGGTTGCGTTGAACCCTACTGTGTCTGCTTTTCTTCATTTAGCCCTTCTTTTAGGATCACTTCCTTTAAACACTGAATTTCGGGAGTCTTGTTAAATGTACGTGCCGCCGTTTAATTTATATCTTGTTCTAATGGCCGTCTGTATGTTCTGTGTATCCTCACAGCTGATGGAGTGTTGCGTGAACGCTCTGGTGACCTCGTTCAAAGAGACGATCCTCGCCGAATGTCCAGGAATGATCAAACGCAACGAGACAGTCAGTGAGTACCTCGGTGGAGGTGAAATTCACCGCTGCATCAGTCAGATAGATTTAAAAATAGAAACTGCTTCTGCTCTGGTTTCCTACATGTAGAGCTGTTTGTTCACCAACCACAGTCATGGCTCGTGAGCATTTACCTCACAAGTTTGTTTTTTTTTAGTAGAACGATTTATAATTTCATGAACAAATTCAGCTTACTCTTTAAGTTGGCAGTAAATCCTCGTGAGGACTTGGATTATGGCAGTCCTCAGCCATCTGGGCTTTCCATGAGCCAGAAAGAACAGGAAGTTTTAGTTTCATCCCACGTGCTTCTTGTCCAGTGTGTGACGCTGATTTTCTCTGGAGCAGAGCTGCACCTCATGTTTTCACTGATGGACAAGGTTCCCAACGGGATCGAGCCCATGCTGAAAGACCTGGAGGAGCATATCATCAATGCTGGACTAGCAGACATGGTGGCTGCTGCCGAGACTATCACTACTGTACGTCCACAAACACACACTTCAGCAACCACGGTCACTCGATGAAGAATCAGTCAGTGCCTGTAGCTGTTCCCCTCAGTCGGCTCAATGTTTTTTACTTAATGAAGCCATGCAAATACATTTAACTTAGTTACAGGCCCTCACAGTGTGTACGGGTGAAATTTGGCGCTTTTAAAGTTGCTCTTTTTCTTTAAGTGCAAGGTTTGGACTCCTCCGTTGTACTTGGAAAACATTCATAGTATGAATAAACGTTGCATGGCTTCATTTAAAAAATCAGCTGATTCAAGTGGGAACCTTTTTGAGATTTGAAATAATTTTTTTGTAATTGTTTTATGGAATGACCTGTTTGTTGGCATGTTTGAAAAAGAGGATCATTTGATGAAAGTTGATAATGGAGGTCTGCTTTGACAGCATGCTCAGTCATTTTAAATGTGTGTGTGTTTGTCCAGGACTCTGAAAAGTATGTGGAGCAGCTGCTGACTTTGTTTAACCGCTTCAGTAAGCTGGTAAAGGAGGCTTTCCAGGATGACCCTCGATTCCTCACAGCAAGAGATAAGGTGTGTTTTATCTGACTTCCAAAGAGGTCACTCCTTTAAGTTTTAATATCCAGTGATATTTAAATGAGAATGTGCAGGCCTGTGCATTCCTCACAGGTCAGGGCCAGAGTCAGGTGGAGCGTTTGGGCTGGTATTTTGGTCAAAGTTCATATGTACAGGTTTCACTTTTACAGTGTCAGTGCTACAGCACGGCTTCAGAATAGCAGGAAGGTTCTGCACGAATACTCCAGGTTCATAAGAACTGAACTGTAGCTTTATTTATCCAATGTCCTCCACCGGGAAGAAAAATGATCCGGTGTTCACACGTGTGGATTCATCGTACAGTCACAGCCTGATCTGTGATGATTCAAGGAAGGTTTCTGCTAAAATAAAGGGACAGGCAGTACAGAACGTCTTAACTCAGAGCAGTGTGGACTACTGGAGGTGGGGGCTGCTGGGATCTGTGTTGGGGTAACAGCAAAAATCAAACACCATCACATGTTATTTTGTTCAGCTGTTAGCTGGTTTATCAAGGACTTTGGGAATCTTTAGTCTGCTGTGGTTTTGCTTAAACCACTAGTGAAGAAATGGAAAATTGTTTCAATTTATTGTCTGAAATTGAATGTTTTTAGGGCTCTTCAGTATCTTGATAATATTTTTTTCTCATTGCGGTGGTATTTTCTGTTACCTCACAGGCTTACAAAGCGGTCGTCAATGATGCCACAATCTTCAAACTGGAGCTGCCGATGAAACAGAAAGGGTACGTTTGGTTACTGTGGGTCTTAAATCGCTCGTTGCTGGTTTAAACTGGTCACAGTGTTGATGTGTGTGTGGGTAAATGTATGAATGCATTTCCATGTTGAATCAGGGTGGGAATGAAGACTCAGCCGGAGTCGAAGTGTCCGGAGCTGCTGGCAAACTACTGTGACATGCTGCTAAGGAAAACCCCGCTCAGCAAGAAACTGACCTCAGAGGAAATCGAGCTCAAACTCAAAGAAGTGGTGAGTCTAATCTCAAACCATATCAGTCCATTTATGCCTTCTCCTTCTCTGGTTCTCTTGCGGATTCATGCTTTTCTCTCCCCTTCTTGCAGCTCTTGGTGCTGAAATACGTCCAGAACAAAGACGTGTTCATGCGTTACCACAAAGCTCACCTGACCAGGCGTCTGATCCTGGACATTTCAGCCGACAGTGAGATTGAAGAGAACATGGTGGAGTGGCTGAGAGTGAGTTTAGCTTTTCTTGAACTTTCAGCAGCTGAGTCATAAAATCACTCCTGATTTCAGTGAATATCAGCATGCCTTTTAAATGTTTTTTTCTGTTAAACAACAAATTATATCTATGTTTTTGTCTTAACACAAAGTACTTTTATTATTTCCGGGTGTCCTGTAAGTGATTTATGTTTTTGTGCTTATCCAAAACATCTGCTCTTCCCCGGGGAAGAAAAACTGGTTACTTGATAGAGACAAAGACTTTGGTTCTTTTAAATATTTTATCACATCATGCCATGTGATGTAAATCTTATGTTTAACAATCAAATTACCCGTTTGTCTGATTTTTTGCCTTCCTTTGTGTGTCTGTGTGTGGCTGTAGGAAGTAGGCATGCCTGCTGATTATGTGAACAAGCTAGCCAGGATGTTTCAGGACATCAAGGTGTCAGAGGACCTCAATCAGGTCTTCAAAGAGATGCACAAACACAACAAGCTGGCACTGCCAGGTAACACACACACTGTAGCATACAGCACAACTATTTTTATGCTAACCTGCATCAAAGGAGCGCTGCTGGCTCTGGTAATGTTAGCCATACCATGTGTCTGCGATATTATGTGTAGCACGGTTACAGTTAAAACACAATTTGATAATGACGTGTCACGTCTTAAACTGAGCGTAAACGGTTTCTCTTGATTTTTCCCTTTATCTTTCCCTCTCCGTGCAGCGGACAGCGTGAACATTAAGATCCTGAATGCCGGCGCCTGGTCACGAAGCAGTGAGAAGGTTTTCGTCTCGCTGCCCACGGAGCTGGAGGACCTGATCCCCGAGGTGGAGGACTTCTACAAGAGGAATCACAGCGGTCGGAAACTCCACTGGCATCACCTCATGTCCAATGGCATTGTGAGTATGTGGAATAAAGCAGAGTTCCTACTGCCATGAAGAGCGGAAAACACGAATCTCCTGGAAAATGGAAACTTAAATCTGAATACATTTTTCTGTTTTTCTCATCTCTCCTTTGTTTATCTGTCATCCATACAAATTTGCTCTAATTTTTTCTGCATGTGCAAAAAAAGGGCATCTTCCTGTCTGTACATCTTTTTTCTGGTCACCTCCGTTTACAATTTCCAGTTTTCAAATGGGGATTCTTTGGGTCACGTGGAAAAGTTAGTTTAACTTGACAGTCTTTAGGAAGTGCTGGTTGAGACTACTGAAGAGCTATTCTGGTGTATTTTTTAGCAAAGCTTTAGTTTACAGCCTGCTGCTGCCCACTTCTACAGCTCAGCGAGTGTTTTCTCTTTAGAAGATATCGGGCTGCCAAACCAAACTGACACTCACCCTCTCTTCCTTGTCCTTTGGTTCTCCTCTGATCAGATCACCTTTAAAAATGAAGTGGGGCAGTACGACCTGGAGGTGACGACGTTCCAGCTCGCTGTGTTGTTTGCCTGGAATCAGAGACCCAGAGAGCGAATCAGCTTCGAGAACCTTAAACTGGCCACAGAGCTTCCGGACGCAGAGCTACGCCGAACACTCTGGGTCAGACCGAGGACGCAATTTAAATTCTTCACTTACAAGTTAGAGCAGAAACATAGAGGATTTCAAAAGTTACTGAGATTGAATCAGTTCTTTGTAACTTGTAGTAGAGATAACGCTGACTGTACTGCAGAGCCATCCACCCAGTGGAGACGGCAGATGTTTAAACAACGCTGAGATTGGGTTAAAAAGTGAAAAGACTTCTAAAAAAAAAAAGTAAAATTGTGTCTAAATTTGTTGTGAAAGGACATCTCTTCCTTCTCGACTCTTTGGACAAGAGGCAGATTTGAACCCAGAATCAACCGTGCTCAGCACTGTTACCACTGCCTGTACTACATTTTTATTTTAAGACTCTTAAGATTAAAAATGTCTTTTGCAGCAGTGCCCCGGCAAAGGCAAGCATTGTGTCAACCAGCAGTGGTTACATAGATTAATAATGCATGCAAAAACACAAAATCATGTTAAACATGTAGGATCAATAATGAAAATCCTGCATGACATAAAAACATAGTAACAGGTAACTGTCACAGTTATCTCTGGCCACAAGGGGACGATAATGTTCCAGCAGCCGTGAAGTAACTCTCTGCAGGTCAGTTAAAATGACCGTAATGCTGTTTAACGTGAGCAGCTCTTTTAGGTTTGGTTTATTTTGCAGCTAATTCCACAGAGAAGAAGCCTGTGAACGCCTGTCTGTACGTCTGTAAGTAAGATGGGAACAGACCAAGCATGGACTTATTAGGAGCACACCAGTGGCTGATTCTAGGGAAAGACAAAGAGCATCCTAACCAAAAATAGAATGAAACTTAAGCAACAGTTATGCCCACAGAAAATCAGTGTTGATTAAATAAGAGTCATATTTAACACACATACACTGGCGGTATTTGTGGCTGATAATGATGATGAAGTTTAACTTCAGGTCTCCTGCTCTCTCCTCACTGTGCAGTCTCTGGTTGCCTTCCCAAAGCTGAAGAGGCAGGTGTTGTCTTACGACCCTCCCGTGAGCTCACCCAAAGACTTCACAGACGGCACGCTCTTCTACGTCAACCAGGAGTTCTCTCTCATGTAGGTCTTGGCATTTATACAAATCTTAACCTCTGGAAATGATGTCGACATGTTTAAATGTTTCATTGTTATTATAATCCACTCATGTATGGAGTAACAAAAGCTCTGCTCTATATCCCAGCTGTTAAGGACCAATATTCAGATAATGATCTGTGTCTAAATGTCGACATTTTTCTCAGTAAAAACTCCAAAGTCCAGAAGCGGGGAAAGATAAATTTGATTGGTCGTCTGCAGCTGACCACAGAGCGAATGAGAGAAGAGGAGAATGAAGGAATCGTTCAGCTCAGAATACTCAGAACTCAGGTACGGAAATGCTCCGCCCACAAAACAGTGTGCGTCCGAACCCACTGAAGCTTTAAAGTGTGTTTGTCACAGACAGTTCATCTGAGCCTTGATGGCTGCAGGACAGAGATGCCTCAACTCTGCTGCTTCTGTCCAGCTCATCTGGGGCATGAGGAGGATATGGCTCGACAACAGTGCTGGGTGTTGCCGTTATCACATTACATTTTTCAGTGATGTAAAGCCTTACTGTACTAAATTCATTAATTACATTAGAGTTACAGTTATGTCATCAGAATCAGAATCAGAATCGTTTTTATTGGCCGTGTATATGCACAGACGCATACAAGGAATTTGGTTCCGGTAGATGGTGACTCTCAAGCACAGCATTGTATATCTCAACAACATAAGTAGCACAATTCACCCACACACACACACACACACACACACACACACACACACACACACCCACACACACACACACACACGCGTGTGGATATATACAGCTACACATGCATACACATACATACACAAACCTACACAAGCTGTGTAAACCAACCATAAATAACCAATCTACATCTGTCATTACCTGCGTTACAAAAGTTGTTCAGTTATCTGGAAGCTGGGCAGATAGAAAAGAAAAAATTAAACAATTTTCTTTTCTTCTTCATGTTTTTCAGTTGCACTACAATCAGCTGATTTCAGTTTGTATGTGGGAGGAAGAAAATTGTGACGCGGTACAGCGATACAGCTTTTGAGGATTGGAGATATAAACATTACTTTTATTTTTATTGCACAAAAAACTTCAACTTCAGCAAACATCTGCACATCCAGCATACCTAACGCTAAGCTAGCCAAGAACCCAGAGTGTCGTTAAGATTGAGTGCACTCTGACCCCAGCCCAGCAGGCACAGCCTCCGTTTCTACCCATTTCTACCTACCTTTGTATTCACACGTAAACACTACAAGAAAGGTCGTATGTGTGTCCTCAGTAGTTGTTTATGTGGGATATGTGTTGGTGTTTGAGACTGTAGCCTCAGGTTTATGTGGTTAACTGGTAATTATGTGACAGTGCGTTTCAGGTCATTTTACAGAGTAACGAGAAAGTAATGTAACGAGTAGTGCAGCAAATTACTTCCTGCGACAAGTAAGAAAGTAACTTACTGCTTTACGTTTAAGGAAAGTAACAAGTAATGTGTAATGCAGTACTTTTCTTGAGTAAAAACTCTGCAATTCTAAAATGAAAACAAAGAAATCCCCAAGAGAGAGAAAACAAAAAAGGCCAGCTTTATGTTAATGAATCTCAAGATGCTGTTTAACTTGATTCCAACAGAGGGCGCTCTACTTGTATGCAAGCAAACAAACTGTATATAAATGATGGAGATACCCACTGTAACATCACCCATTGTTTTCTAGACTTTGCATTTTCAAACCTTTAAGATTTTAGTCACCAAAACTGAAGCACAAACTTCAACATCCTTAACTTTTAGCGCTGATAAAATCCAAATGGGTCTGTTATTTAAAATAAATAAATAAAACTCCCTCACTCAGAGAAGGAGTGAAACTGTCCAGAAGGACATAAATGTTTTATTGGAGAAGGCTGTTAACGTATCTGAGGAGTCTGTGGGGACTGACCAAGAGCCAGCCACCAGAGCTGAAAAAGGAAGCCAAAAACTGCATTTCCTCTAAAACCCACATGAGGCTGGCTCCAAACGGGTTCAGTCCCCAACAACTACCAGTGTTTCACCCTAAATAACTTTATTTAGAACTCACCCATACAGATGATTGAGTCAGGGGTTGATTGACAGGTGTAATAACACTGACCTGTGGAGTCTGCTAGGCCTCATCTTTTGTACAGTTAGGAGCCTCAAGTGGCCACTAGAGGAACTGCAGTTCCTGGCCAACTGCCAGATAAGATAAAGATAAGGGAAACAATAAAATGTGAATTATTAGTCTAACTGGTGAGTTAGCAACATTTAATCATCTGTAATTGGTGTGACATTCAGATTTTTCTGTGCTTGTAATAATTTCATTGTAACCTCAGTGTAACGCAAACTCTTTCTTATAGAAAGTTCTCACTTTTTGAAACAAAGATTCATGAGAATCTGGTAGAAAAGTAGAACTTTATCTACTTTGAGATTGGGGATTGTAGTTTATGCATCTGTGAGTGCACGACGAACTGCTTGGATCCCACTGATGTAAATGACTTCATCAGACAGTTAGCACGAGTGTCCCTGTGGACGTCCTCATGCCTGCGTGTTTTTTGTGACCATGCAGACTCATCCGCAGAGAATTTATGCCACAATTCACCAAATGCCCATGTGCCTAGGTGCCAGACTTCAAAGAGGTATAACAGGAACAGAGTATAATCTAGGGTTAAATCAGTACGACCCTCTAAATGAAAATGTTGTCCTTCCCTGGTCTACAGAGCTCGTACAGTTGTAACATTTCCTTTTCTTTCCTCTCTAGGAGGCCATCATCCAAATCATGAAGATGAGGAAGCGGATCAGCAACGCCCAGCTGCAGACGGAGCTGGTGGAGATCCTGAAGAACATGTTTCTGCCTCAGAAAAAGATGATAAAAGAGCAGATCGAGTGGCTCATCGAGCACAAATACATAAAGAGGGACGAGGCGGACATCAACACCTTCATCTACATGGCCTAGGCAGGGAGGACGGAGTGTGTGTTTTGCTGTTTTTTACGACTGGCCTGCATCTGGCGCTTTAAAACCTGCGAGATGAAACAGACGAGGACTTAAAGGATGTGTTTGAAGAAGGAGAAGAGGGCCGGGAGCGCGCTGAAGGACACGGAAAAGCCTTTTTAACAAAAGTGTGGCTATTGTTTGTGTTTGTGAGACGCCAGTGTGTTACCGGAGTGTCATTTCAAGCCGTAGCGTTGAGTCATCTGGCCGTGTGTTTGTCCCTGCTGCCCTCTAGTGTCTGCTCAGAGGAGAGGAACGGCGGCGTACGCCGTCCGCCAGCAGCTCAGAAGAAGAAAAAATAGTGATGTAATTGAATACTTCCTGCCTTACTTTCATCAGCAGTGGACTGCAGAGAAGGAGGTGGAGGAGGAGTGAGGGCAGAAAAGGAGACCAAAGCTGATATCAGTCCTTTGCTTTCACTTCATGCCACGGCTGCCATCTTAGCCGCAGCCATTTAGCATCCCTCCTGTCCTACACTGATCTAATACTCGAAGAGGGAATGCAGAGTGAAAGCTGCCATCGAGGAGGAGAGAGACGATTTCAAACAACCGAGGAGTATTTTGCCAAATCGTGTGTGTGTGTTTGAGTGCATGGTGTGTAGCTGATCTTTTAGTTGTGCGTGTTTGTATGTGTGTGTGCACTTTCGACAGCATGCTGCTCTATGATTTTTTTTCCCCCCTTCAGTGGAGAATCTGTCACACTTTGTGGTTGTATCAGAAAGGGTTGGGAATTTAAATGCTGGTATTCAGATTTTCTTTCGTGATCCCCTGACCGAGCTGCAGGTGACGTCATCTTTGCAGAGCCTCAAGAACAAAAGGAAAAAGTGTAACTGCCCCAGTGTGTAAGGTCCAGACCGTACACGCACTCAGATGGAAGTTCAGTGTCTAAATTTTTACCTCATTCATTCTAAGAGTGTCTTTTTTTTTTTTTTTTTGCACAGTTGGAGAAAACCACACAGCTTCTTAGTTGCTTTTACTTAAGGTTTGAATGAGCTGCTGGTTTTTGGCACTTTTTCCAAAGCGGAACACTGTCTGAGTTGGTGTGATGTGTGTGCACTGCCCTTTTGTTCTTCCTCTCTGCCTGAACTCTCAGAAACCTAGAAATCACCTTCAGCCCATAAACCTTCATAGTGTTTGAAGCAAAGCAAAGGTTTAGTCCCTTTAAAGCAGCTTTCACGATTCTGTAGCCATAACCTTAATTCCGTTATCACTGGGACATAAAAACTATTTAGAATCACAAAAGCCTTTAAAAGATTGGTGACTGCCTCAAAAGAAGCCGAACTTATTCTACACACTCACACAGCTTTGCAGCTTGGTCCAGAGTAACAACTCGATTGTTTCTCATCACACTAGAGCTCTGAATTTGCTCCATGCTAATGGAGTTGGAGATGGAGTAAATGGTAAAAAAGTGAAAACTTTCCCCTCTTTTTATTACCATAATGAGGACCTAGAAACCCCTGCCACCACACAGGTGAAGCTCCAAACGTACGCTGGGGTTTTAGGGGGACTTAAATAAAACAAAATCACAAGATGTGTCAGGGGGTCAGACCAAAAAAATAAATTTTTAGAGATGAAAGTTGTAAAGTTACAAAGAAAAAATATGCAGATGTGCTGTACAGCAGATCCATTACACTTTATATACTTATCATAAACCTGGCACAGGACGAGACCTTAAAGAAAAAAGACAACTATGAACTTCCTGTTCAGGCTAATGTGCTATTTCCCAAAGTTAAAGAATTCAGAGACCTTTGGGAGGTGACCGCGCACTGCTCTAAACATCATGTTACATACAGTAAAGGCACAGAGGCTGTTTGATCATATTTAACCAAATTCTTGGCATTTCCATACAATTTATGAACATTTGATAAGCTTATACTCACATAAGCCAAACTTAAATTAAGAAAACGTGTTGAGGAGAAACAGTAATCCAGTGTTTGATTGGTGGAGGGCACCAAAAATTCCGCCAAACAGGAAACAACCCTGGAAAAGTAATGAGTTGTTCTTCTACTCTTTCTCACCTGATTGTAATTTGGCACTGTGGCCTCTGCATCATCTTCAAAATGAGTGTGAAAATAAGTTGATTTGGACAGCTGACCGGTCGGTGAATGCTAGATCAGCTGTAGTGAATTATAGAGAATAAAAAGCTGCTGAGGTAAATATGAAGCACCGGGGTCATTACATGAAAAACCAATCAGTGCCCCCCACTCCTCAGAATCAGCAGATTTTGTTTCTGTACAATTACTTTAGTGTATTTAATGAAGACATGTAAAACTTTACCTCACACTATGATTTTTTGGGGGGGAGTTGCAGACCCTTAAAGTACACAGTGTTGAGTGGAAGTTTGAGCTTTTGAATTAATTTCCAGCATTTTTGAGCCCTCATAACTCCAGATTAACTTCACACCCACTCCATCTGTCATCATCTTAACAGAGTTTTAGTTTTTTCCATGATTTTTGGACATGGCATACTGTGTATCATACTGTCAGTGGCTACAAAACTACTTTACTTAAATGTGTATAATTCCGAGTAACAGAACCAAGTTTTGGTATCCTGGAGAAAAAGTGCATTTTTGGTAAACCTTAAGTGGTCATCTCACCATGAGGGATAGGTGGATGATCAAACCATGTTATGGCATGTAAAGGTTTCATTTTTAGTTACGTTTTGATGCCAAGCTCACCTTCCAGCGGTGATCGCTTCATATTAAAAAAATGTGGTTGATTTTTATCAGTTGCACTGGAAATCGTTTTGCTCTTGTTGAACTGAGAATCAAATCCTGTGAGCAGTGAGGAAAAAGAAAGACGACCGTGAATGTGTGGGGTTGTTTTTTGTTTGTTTGTTTTTTAATATTTATTCTGTATTTATGAGGAATGTTACTTTTTTGGACCGTTTTTTGTCTTGTTTTTGCAAACATGTCTGTTGCCGTTGCAGTACTGACACAAACAGTACCGACTTACTGCCGCTCTCTCCTGTTTCAGCCTGCAAAAAAAAAAAAACTGTTGGTCTAATTTATTTCACTTTCCACATAAAGATTTATCTGCAATTTTGTCCAAATGCTGAAACCGCTTTTAAGTTTGTTACTACGACACCATGATGTTGAGAATATTTTACACACTGACGTGCAAAAAAACATTTTAAAAAATGCTGGAGTTTTCTGATTATTGTAAACTCTTCTGAATGCAGTGAGGCTGTCTGCCTCAGGTTTCACCTGAGATGAAACTAACTCCACATGTCAGTCGCATTATATGCAGTTTTATTCTCTATGCACAGGCCTGACTTACTTAGTTTCTTTTTTTTTTTTTTTTTTGGCAGATGATACCCTGTTGTATTTTTAAACACATTTGAGGACACTGGGAGACTTTAATGAGTTCTTTCTTTGTGTGATCTGTGAGGAAAACACTCATTTAATTATATTCAGTCTCATCTGTCTCTGTTTTAGTCAGTAGGGGATTTCTTCCTCTGGTTTTCTGAAGAGAAAAATCTATCCCAAAACTCTTAAGTCTCAGTCCTGGGCTGCTTTATTCTTATTTTCTGTCAGACTCGAGGAGTTTAACAATTAAACCTGCAGTAATCTGTCACACAAAAACCAGACGTGCAGCAGAATTGCCACAAAATCCCAAATATGGTGCACCATCTAACCTCTTATTCCGCTTGTTCCGGTGGTTTTAGAGGTATGGTTTGCCTAAAAAGATCAAAAAAAAAAAAGAATTGCTCCACGACTATCAGGTCAGCATGCATGATCTCTGTCTCTTAGGACAGTTAAAACCTCTGAGAATCTAATCTGTGTGTCTCGTACTGTGCATGTGTTAAGCTGCTTTACCCTGCTTACAGGTTGTCTGCAACCTGCTTTGCAACCCACCAATACTCAATCTCCTTTTTTTGTTTTTTTTAAACTGCTGTTTCAAATTTATTCAGTTTCAGATCTGCAAATCTGTCACTGTACGAGTGTATGTACGAGTCCGCAGTCGCAGGTGAGATGAATAGCTGGTTTTATTTATAGCCATAAATCCTCAAATCCACATACAGCTAACTGGATGAAAGGCGTTTCTCAATAACTGGACCCAGCACACTAAATATTTTTGGGGTGGGTCTTTCCTTTTGTTTATTGTTTCTGATAAGCATCTTTTTCTGACTGAGTTTTAACTTCTGGCCTCAAGGTGTTCTGTGTCCTTTTTGATTCAAGAAGTTCCAACAATCACAGAAACTTGGTCTGAAAATCATTTTTTAGATGGTGGATACTCAGAAATGATAACTTGTGAAAAACTAAGAAACTCAAGTTTGTTAATCTGTCAGTAATCTGTAGTTGGAGGGAAAAAATGTCACCAGTGAGATTACAGAAGGGCATCAAAGTACAAAGCTGGTTTTGTACTTAGAAACCTCCAAAAATGTTTCAGGCTCTAAAACAAAACTTTCAGCTTTGAATCTGCCATTAAATTCTTTTTTTCTCTTTTCCTTTTCTAAGACTTCACCTCACTGTTGATAGAAATTATTCTACTGATGCTCAGCTCATAGCCAGGCTAGTGGTTGTCTTCAACATTTAACAATGAAATGACAACCATCCATCAATTTTCTTCTGTTTATCCTTGTCAGGGTCACGGGGTAGAACACTTTTGTGCCATTAAAGTGTTGTATACAGCTTGATTCATTCATATAAGCACTTTTTTTCCTATGTGCTAAGTGCTTTCTTAAGCATAGTTTTCATTCATTATCCCATGGATGCACTGGAGAGTAGCTTGGGGTTAGTATCTTGCCCAAGGACATTTGGCACCTAGACTGGGGCAGCCAGGGATCAAACCAACAACTTTACAATTATAAGATGACCTGCTCTACTTCCTGACATACAAATCTAAATCTTCTAAATTTAGCTCAGGCACTCATGAATCCAGATGATGTTTGTAATCTTCTCACTTGTTCTGAAGTTTATACGTTTTAACTTATAATCAGAGGTATCTGCAACAACTTCATACCAAGCCGTCAGATGTATTTGTGGCTTCCAGAGGGTGGGTCACTGTAACTCTGATGTCCTTTCTATTTGGCCCCTCACAGAAAATTGTACAAATCCTTTTTGGTGTTTGTGGGGTTTTTTGTCCTGTTAATTTTTGACATCGGCTGTATTTGTTAATGCTATAGCACCAACAACACAAGACCTCAGTCTGACTCACTTTTTGCTTACTTGACAACTTTGGGGTTGAATTCAAAGAAAGTTGAGGCATCCTTCCCTTTTGGGCCAAACAAAATGTTTCCATTCTAGCCCACAGGCCACACTTTGAGAAATTTAGAACTAGTTTTCTAATCACTTTAATGTTTTTTGTTTAATATGCCAATTATGTAGAACTGAACACCTCCAGTTTAACTGGATTTCCATCAGCTTCAGCTGTGCTTTGTGTTAAGTGCTAGTTTTCAACTACTACCATGTAAACAGACTGAACTCAGAGGGTAAGCATACCTGTTACCTGCCAGAATACTGGCTGAAGCCGAGCCTTGCACATTTGAATTGTTTATACAGGCTGACAAACTTGAATTTCTTCAGAGGTTTTTCAGTTTCGCTGCATCATTTCACAAGCTGTCAGTCTTCAATAAAGGGAACCTTGTATGCTTCTTACTGTATGTCATATACGTGTACTGTTAGAAGATATTTTACTTGATAAAATGTCAGAGTAGTGTCATTTATGACCCCATTATTTAGCTTAAGGTTACTCTCCTGGTCTTTTAGGAGACTATAAACTTTGCGTCAGCACCAGATATTACAATATAAACTCATGAAATGGACAGACTTTTTTTAAATGGCTCTGTCTGTGTTTACCTATACTGTTTTCCTTATCTATGACGTATTCTAAAATATGTCTTAGAACTGAAAAGCTTCTCTGATGAGAGGTGGAACGTCTTCAAGAAACTTAAAGAAACCCAGTTGCTTTTCTTTCCAAGCTCCTTAGAATACCACGAACTGGATGACTGGGAACCTGCACAGACATTCTAAAATATTCTTAGTCATTAGTTTATTCATTAGTTTTCAATCATTTTTGTGCAAAAAGGAGTCAACTGGACTCATTATTACATCAGCTGAGCTGTCAATTTGGGCATTAAATGTCTGTCTCAGGGCTTCTGCAGCAGTAAATCTTTGTATTCTAGCTGTGTTAGCCGTGGTTCACTACAAAACATCTCAATGATTCATTCCCACTTTTAATCACAACACAGGGATTAGAAATGGGAATTTACCCGTAATGTCTAAAAACATAAATATATTTCCTCACAACTTTCCATGATCCTTACCACACACATGGGCAAATTATGTTGCAGAAAACTATGAAAGGTTTTCAAAGAAAGAAACTGACAAATTGTTGGGGAAACATTTTTAAGATAAAAAAAAACACAGCAGTAAATATAAATATACAGCTGAAGTCATAAATGACTCCACTCAGTCGCTTGAAGGTTACATATGGCCCGAGTTTGAAATAATGAGGTCAGAGTGTGTCTAAATGCTCAGTTTCATACTTTTTTTTTCTACTTTTGGACCTATGATGTCAGTGAGAACTAATATGAGCACAGAAGCCCTGCCCACTTGCAAGCAGCCAATCAGTAAAAAGCTGGGTCAAAGCAGATTGAGTATGAATTAAAGACTGAACGAAAATCCATCGTTAGCTAAATAAGGATGATTTCGATCTTCGAGGTCATGCAAAGCTACTCTATCAGAACCCAATAATCAAAATATGGAAATAAGCATAAGTGGACGCCTTTAAACTTCCATAACTTCCTAAGCTAATTCATTCTCTCCAAAAAAAGCTGCTCAGACTGTGAAATTTAAATAAAGAGAATGCTATCATTTGCAAACAGTTTGTATCTTTATTTTAACGAAAACAATACAAGGACAATGTATCAAACCTTTTTTAATAAAAACCTTAGACTTTATTTCAGCAACATATTCCAGAAAAGTCAAACCCAACTGCAGAAACATCCCACAGCTCTTTAAGTGTATTAGTGACATGATTGAATATGTAACAGGGCCCAGAGAAAATGAGGATTTAAAAAGTAAATATGAGGAAGCGTTCACCACTCTGTGAAAGGCTGTGTGAGCAGAGTTTCAAAGTTTTTCTCAATGTAAAATTTCTTTTTCTAACTAAACACTTAGAAGGGTGTCACCTCCTGTGTGATCTCATTTTATGCACCTCCCCTTTTTTAAAGATATATTTTCTGATTTTTGCATTTTACTCTAGTTTGAAACATTTGGATTAACCACAGCTGAAGTTAAAAGGCTGAGAGTGATTCTTTTCTTTTTCTTTTGGTTGTCTCATGTGAAAGCCCGGCCTGCACTGCACAGAAGTCAGATTTTACTGTAGCCTTGTGTGATGACAACACTTGAACTAAACACAATCAGCCACAGCCTGAAAACCAGCTGAATGTTTGCTATGACATCAAGGAAGGACTTTAAAAGTGTGTGTTGGCAATAAAAGAAAAAAAAAATCAAAGTGGGATGAGAGTGCTTCTTTTGAGTACTGCTTTGTTTTTGCTTGTTTTAAATATTTTTTAAAGTTGAATAATTTATTTACTGGCAAAATAAAGACAAATGTTCGACCACGGCATCCAGTTTTCTTCCTACTCCCAGTTGCTTTAAAATGTAATAAATTGGTTGCATTTAAAGAAATTACCTGAGCTTACTGCTTCAACAAAACCAAATGACCTCAATTTAACACACGAGTTATACTCACATGTTGATTTATCAAGAAGATAAATCCCAATAACTTGATGTACTATGCAGACTAAATTTACTTCATATTACCTTAATTAAGAAAATGTAAAATAAACAAATACAATGTCACTTTGAATGACCTAGATTTTTTTTTAAATTAAGCTTTTTTTTTTTTTTTTTAGAAATCTATGAGAATTTATGCTGAATATTTACATTTTAAGAGAGTGTATGTGCTACAGGAACGCTGGGTTTCTTAATGTTCCAACAACCCTTAGTATAACACTAACTCTGAGTTAATAAACACTACACAAGTCTCAGCCTTTGGCCTTTTGCTTACTAAACCTTTAAAAACAAAGACTAGAGACCAGCAGGGGGTCACGTGATTGCACGGCCACCTCACCTGTTATATGCTTTATGTTTCTACTAAACTATATTTTGCAATTAGATTATACTTTTTATCCACAACATTTATTTTTAAACTTATTATTTTACAGATAAATTGTGTTATTAAAGGTCAAGCTACCCAGCAATTAAAATCAGCAGCATGATCCACTTATGATTCAATAATATATATGTATATGACTCTGGAAACGTGAATTTACTTTAGGTATTTTACTCTACAACAATTTTATATACTGATTCTATTTGCATGCTCAATAAATTTAATTGACTTCCTGAGGTCTCTGGTCACCACAGAACAGATAAGTCACTTGGATGCCCATGACAACTTCATATACACATTTTCTCAATTAAAACACGTTGGCTGTTCCAAAGGTAGGAGGCCTCACAAAAATTGATCCAGACAGTGATATTTTTGGACAGCATGGTTGTGCAGTGCTTAACACAGTCTCTGCTGGCTTTCAATCCAGTTTGGGTGTTCTCCTCGCTGTGTGGTTTCTCTTTAGGTCCTCTGGCTTCCTCCCACAGTCCATGCTTCTTTCATTAACTGGTGTTTTAAAATTGCATTGGGTCTGAATCTGAGTGCAACTGGTTGCTTCTCTGGACTGTGGTGACCTGTCCAGAGTGTAGCCTGCCTGTCACTGCAGCCCCCACACGCTATATTACAATACAAACACTCTTTCTGAGGGCAGCTGACTCATGGTGTACAGAGTCTCATTAAACAATTGCAACAAATCCTCAGTAGGGAGGTTTACTAACAAATCAAATAGGTGGATCATCTGCCTTACGATCTCCTACACAATATAAAGCGCCTTGAGGCGACTGTTGTTGTGATTTGGCGCTATATAAATAAAATTGAATTGAATTGAATTGAAAATTGAAATAGGTGGATCATCTGCCTCTATCCTGTCCATCCTGCTCACTCCAGAAAAACATCTTAACATCCTCACCTCCTGTCTTTTTGTCATCGCCACTGTCTCCGAGCCATACATCACAGCAGGTTATGGAGACCTTCTCTTTCACTCTCGCTATCACTATCTTTCTGTCATAAATCACATCACCCCTGACACCTGTCTACACCCAGTGCACCTAGCCTGCATCTCCTCTCCACCTTTCTTGTGCACTGTCCATGACAGAGATTTTTTTTCTTCATAAAAATATTGCCTGTTTTGATTTTAGTTTTTATTTGTAATTTAACTATAATTTTTAACCCAACCTCAATGTTTCGTTTTAGTCAACTAGGATAACCTTGCTTGTCCTTAACTCAGAGTGATGGACGAGTTTTTGAACTATGAACAGCTACAATTTTAAAAAAAGATCAGAGGAAACTCTATGTTAGAAAAATACATGACAGAGATTTTACAGTTTAGTATAAATGTTAAAAATATTTTAAACTTTATTGCACCCTGCCTCTCCCCCTATGACAGCTGGATGGATGGATGGATTCATGGACATGAGTACATGTGAGCATGTGAGCCAAAAATAAGGGACTATTTCTTTAAGAACTAAAACGATATATTCGGCTTTTCGGGGTGTACATTACAACCATCAGATGTTCTCGTTTGGATAAACGATAAAGTCCATATATCCTTCTTGTAAATGAGGTTAAATGTCACGTTTTATAAACCTCCATTCTTAAAAAGGAGTGTTCGCTCACATTTCTCTGAAGAGGGAAGCGCTTGTTTTGTATTGCACCCCCATAAAGCGGTGGTATCGTCCACTCTCACGGAAACGCCGGCTCCAGCCAAAACTCCGGCATAAGAGAAGCAGGTGGAACTAAGACAGCAGTAAGAGTGTGACTGATAGTGGTAAGTGTTTAAAACAGTGCCCTATCAATTACCAGGTGTTGTCCCAGGTATCTGTCTTATATTTACCTCTAAATGTGATGCGAGTGATTTAAAGACTTTTGACGCGTGTTTGGACACATTAGCAGACGTTAGCAGAGCAGCTCTGAAACCCGCGGTGCGCCACTAACGTTAGCTAGCAAACAAAAGAGGTTCGCTGTGAGGCAAGACTGACTCTCGGAAGAAAATTAAGGAGATAAATGTGGATTTTGTAATACGAGTCATGTTTTTGTGAAATTTAAGTGGCGACGAAATGCGACTGGTACGAAGTCGGCTATTAGTCATCCTAGCCTGGTTAGCTAACGTTAGCATCAACGGCAGAGACCCGCAGCCGTTTGGATTTTAGCCCAAAGTTTAAAGTTTAACAGTGTCCAGACACTTAACAGACTTTTTATTCAATATGTACCTGTGTCTTGTGCTTTAGGTGTGTGTGGTGGAGGAATGGTGACATAATCCTGACGTGTGTTTTCCACAGAGCTTTTTAAACTGTTTCTGCAGCAGTGCTGTCGTTACCATGTTTATTTTTAACAGTTCAAACGCTGGAAGAAGTTCGCGTTTAATGTCGCAGACACAGCAGCTGCGCGACAGTTAAGTTTGGTGGTTTTTGTTGAAATGCAAAGGTGACAACGCCTGTTTTCTACCTCGTTCTTCTGGTGAGCTTTTATATCAAGTCTGAACACGAAAACGGAAAGTGAGTGTGATGAGGCAGTCCCTGTTCTCTCCTTCTTTTTAACCAGCTATGCAGGCCGAACCGAACAAAAACAGTGTTTACGAACTGGCCCATTTCAATCTCCAACAATGGCGTCACCATTCATTTTAACAGTAGCCAAATTAATTTTGTGCATTTATGAATCGTACTTGTGACAGCTGCTGTAAAGCACACTATGACTCTCCACACATCATCTCCAGAAATCACTTGAATGGTCTCAGCTGGGGAGTAAAGTCACAAAATTCGTTGTTGTGTATGTGTCTGGGATCATGTTTCCATATGATCATAACTTCCACTGGGTCCTATACTTCAAGGCTGTGGTTCCCCGGTGCTGCCCTGAAGCAAGTCAAGGTGTCCCCTGAGATTTTTGCATCAATGAAACATTATTGTAACTGCATAAAAAGTACTAAATGTCATTTCATTTTGGCTCATTTGGCCTGATTGATACTGAGGACATATAATTGAGCAGCTGGACTTGTGATGTCAGCAGCCTTCAGCCTGAGTTAATCTGTTAATGCTAATATAGTTAGCTAAAGAGGGCCTTGGAAACTAAACATCCTTTCACAGACTTCACCTGCTTTAAAGGGGTAAAAGAGATCTGCGTCTGAACCAGAGGCAGCAGGAATCTACACTACATAAACAAAAGTTCTAGGCTGCCCACATATTACACCCACAGGAGCTGCTCTGCCATAGAAACCCATACCATGAAGCTCCCAGTGTACAGTTTACATGCTGATCTTAATGTCAGAGAAGGTTTTGAGGTCTGCAGTTACTGAGTCAGCAGAACATATGTGCTTTACACCTCAACATGCAGCGATCGCACTCTGTAACTTTACATGATCTGCCACTTCGTGGCTGAGTTATTGATTCCTAAAGGCGTCAACTTTACAATAATACAGCTGACTTCAGAATCTAAAAGGGAAGAAATTTCACCCACTGACCTGTTGTAACAGTGGCGTCCTGTTTCAGTACCACACTTAATTTCTGTGAAATTTTTAGAATGATCCATTCTTTCACAAGTGATTTTTAAAGGCTGACTCCATGGCTGGGTGCTTGATTTTATACACCTGTGGCTAGGGCTGGGCCATATTATACCGTTCACGGTAATACCGGTACAATGTTACGCAACGATGAGAAAATAAAATATCGCGATTGAATATGGGTAAAATGCGCATGCGCAGTGCCTTTGTTTTCATACGCACATGGCCGAAAAAGCATGTAGAACATGCAAGCGGCCGTCGTTATTACCGTATTTGTCGTACTATAAGGTGCTCGTAAAAGCCTTCAATTTTCTCAAAAATCTACAGTGCACCTTATAATCCGGTGCGCCTTATGTATGAATTCTGGT
>VUQG01045384.1:94067-118536 GCA_015106755.1 Etia nguti | reverse complement strand
TGTACAGCTCAGAGTGTATTTTCAGTCTATGAATGTGAATGAAATGTTTTCATCAGAGACAGCAGCGGGAAATTGGTTGCAACTCTGCAGGTCTTGCAGCGCAACAGCTTCAGGGAGCTTGAACACACACACACACACTTTAATTTGCACACACGCAGACACCAAATGTGATTTTCTTCTGTTTATCCATCTTGGAAAATCACAGCAAACTGCAGGGCTTACGCTGAAAATGTACTTGAATAAATCCCGTCTGTTTAGTGTAATAAAAACCTAATTTCATTCCAGATTTTAATCTACTGCAAAAATCAGTTTGAATTCTCACCACGCCCCGGGAGCAGTCATTTTTCACCGTCCGCCGATTTCTTATCTTATCTCCGAGCCTAGGCTACACTCCAAAGAATAGTAAATTGAAGGTTTTAAAACAATCTTAGCGAGTCCGATAAAGAGAGATTTCTGTGATTATACATCAGGACTGATGTTGTGTTTGTGTTCTTCCGCAGTTGCAGCAGCAGACTCGGTCGCAGTGCTGTTGTTTGCTACTGGTCTCTGAGGATAACCACCAGCTATTTTGCCAGGTATACACACAAACGCGCACACACAGACACATCTTTATCGCTGTCATACACATTTGTTTTCATAATCTGTCTTTGAAATACCACACAAAAAACAACATGGACACACACACCAATCTTTCTCACATACTGTTCACTTCATCCCCACCACCACAGACACACACACACACAAACACACATGCACACACACCATGACTCATTTATCAAAGAGCAATTCGAACATTAACATTTGAAGAACTCCCGACCTTTGACCTCTCTGACCTTTTAGGTAGTCGGAGACAAAGTCCTGGAAGAGGAGATCAGCTTCCCGGTGAGGCAAAATATCAATGCAGTAATTTACTTACTGTTTATTGATTTTCATCTACATTTCATGTTTGTCTCCATGTTCTCAGTAAAAAACTGTTATTTTTTTTTACCTGTTTGATTGTGTTTCCATTAAGTCTTTTGTTTTTCCCTTTTACTCATGAATGAGCTTCATTTCTTTCAGGGAGGGAGGTTATGTTTTAATAGGTTTTGTGTGTGTGTAACTCTGTCTGTAAACACGATAGCTCAAAATGTCTTGAATGAATTCTGAAAAAACTTTGTAGAGTGGGGTCATTTTAACAATCTATTATAATTTGGCTTACACCCATCAAGGTCTTCAAGGTTAACCTAATTATTAACAGTCAAAAACTGACAAAAAAAACGTATAACTTAGAAACTATGATTCTTGCAAGTGTGCCGTGAATTAAAAATATGTCATATTTGACCTCTGACCTCTTTCAATCCAATTATATTTAATTTGATCACAACAACAGTTGCCTAAAGGCGCTTTATATCGTAAGGTAAAGATCCTACAATGATACAAAATACCTCTTCGAGATCAATGAATTGATCTGAAGGTCAAAGTGATATTAATGCTGCACAGAGCTGTTTAAAACTAACACTATTGTTTGCAATGACAGCATACAGGCACATAGGGAATGATATACAGTGAAATGAACGCTATATCCACATAAATAAAAAAATCATGAGGAATAATTATATTCAAAATATGTCAAGTGTATTCAAATGGGTTTTAACAGTGCAAATAACAAAAGCCTGGACTTTGCACTTGTTTTTACTGCACTACCAACTTCTTAAAGTTTCAAAGTAACAAAGAAAACAAAGTGAATTTAAAGCAAAATGCGATCATTTTGCTTTTAATTATTGAGGGTGAACTGCCTCAGCCGAGGTTTGTGCTCTCTGAGTGCTTCTTGTTCGTTATGTTGTCTGTTAAGCTGAGGTGCGGATTGCAGGGATGTCTTCTCCAATTTTTAATAAACAGAATTATGATGCAAGTGTTGCAACCCTGCGTGTAGTTTCTTTCTTTCTTTCTTTTTTTTCGAGTGTCATGATAAAATAAACCTCCCACAGGTAATCACTTATAATCCTCAGCAGGAGTTATAATTAAGAAATTTGGTGAGGACCAGTAATGACATCCTTTGGGTGGCTTGCACTCTCCTGTCTCTGGCTGCAGTGCTTGTGTAGCATATTTAACAGGCTTTCCGTTATCGTGTGAATAGACTGCATGCCGCAGCCTAAATGATGTGTGAAATCTCGATAATAGCCAGTGAAGAGAGATATCAAGACACAAGAAAAAAAACTTAAGTGGCTGTATGTGCTGTTTAGCAGTTGTAATAAGCTTCACTGACAATAAAAAAGCTTTTTTATATGTATTTTATCCTCGTTATAGTGGTTTTATTTACCTTCCTTGTGCTCATCTTGTCTTTATTATCTCCTTGTTTTTCTCACTTCTGTGCAGCTGATGTTTGGACGTTTTGGTCAGGTTGTCGAGAAGAAGAAGTCAATTACTCTTCAAGACATCAGTGCTGTAAGAGATCTATCTATTTGTGTATCTGTCTGTCCATCTTCAGCACTGTAACTAATCTGTTTGTCTTTTCTGCCTGCTACCATTGCAGGAGGAGCGCAGGCAGCTGTCCAGTATGCTGGGCTGTGAGATCTCCTCCATGCTCTGTGTGCCTGTGGTCAGCAGGGCTACAGGTCAGGTGGTGGCACTAGCGTGCGCCTTCAACAAGGAGGGTGGGAAAAGGTACGTGTCCTCGCTTTGAGTTGTTTCTTTTTGGTTTGTTTTTTCAGTTTAATGCTGAAAAGACCAAACGGCACTCGCTGAAATCGCATTTTGGACCTCGCAGCTGTTAAGAAATCACTCCAGCGTTGATGGCTTAATGCTGAAAATTTTTTTTGAAATTACTTGGCTGTCAGTCCAAAAGTGATTTGGCTTTTCCTAATGCCACAACTGCTGAGTCATGGTAGATGCAAAGATTTATCTGACAGCAGCTTACAGTAATGTCGGGATGGGGCCTGATTAGTTGCGCCTTACAGCTCAGATTTGTTGAGGTTATAGTAGCAGAGACTGCACTGCTGTTTGGACTAAGATCTGCAGCTTACCAGCAGGTTGTGCTTCGTGTTGGCCATGAACAGATCCAGGGGAAGGACTGAGATGCAAAAGCAGCCCTGGAGTTTAAGCCAGAGTAGCCTAGAAATACTTGTACAGTCCCCGGCAGGGCTGACATTCATACGGGATTTTTTGCTGATAGCAGAGTGTCTGTTTAAAGACACATGTCAGAAATGTGAGTGTAATGACCGGTTCCAAAAGTGTGTGGAAAAAGACAGAATAATGGAAAGGTAAGGAAGTCCTAGGAAAAATGATATTACTCAGACCAGTGATGGCAGTGGCATGGCAACGTGTGACACATGCAGATGCTGGTACAGCTTTACAGTTAAAGGCTATGTTTGTAAATATATAATACTCTCATGCATCAGTATAACCCAAAGAGGCTATTTAATGCTTTCCAGCAAAGGATGCTAGTGAGAATATACAATCATGGTTAAAAGAAAGTATACTATCTTTAAATTCTAAGATTTTACATGTCAGAGCATAAGAAAGCATCATCTGGTCCTAATAGCGGGTGTGAAAATTAGGTAAATGCAACCTCTGATGAACTACAACACATGCCATATTACACTGTGTTATTAACAAAAGCAAAACCAAAATGCAAAAACTAAGTACACCTTTACTGCTTCCATAAGACGCAAGAGGATAAGAGGACAGGTATGTACTTCATTAACAAATCAGTCCATCATTGCACAGTGTGAAAGATCATTCACAAGTGGAAAACATTCGAGACAGCTGACAGTCACCCCAGAATTGGACATCCCAGCAAATTACCCCAAGGTCCACACCCTGTTATGCTCAGAGGAGCCGAAGAAAACCAAAGAGCTACATCCCAGACTCTGCAAGCCCCAGTTAGCATGTTAAAAGTTCAGCAAAATAAGAAAAAGACTGAACAAGTGTGGTTATCTTGGGAGGGTAGCCGGGAGAAAAGCTTTTCTCTCTTAATGGCACGTGGCAGCACAGCTGAGGTTTGCAAAGTTACACAAGACTGCTGGAGCAATGTCCTTTGGAGAGATGGGACCACAGTGGAATTTTTGACCATATTATACTATATATCCCACTGTCATCAAGGGGTGGTGATTTGTGCTTGTTTTGCAGCCCCAGGACCTGGACAGCTTGCAGTCTTTGAGTCAACCATAAACTCCTCTATGCACAAAATATTTTAGAGTCAAATGTAACTTTGGTAGGAATTTCAGAGAGCTGTGCATAAACAAATCAAACCAAACCATCTAAAGCAATATTTTAAAGAAGAGTGGGTCAGAATTTCTCCACGATGATGTGAGGAAATGATGAAGTGATACAGAAAATGTAACTTTGAGTTATTTGCTTAGCTAAAGGTGGCAAGGAAGCAGCTTGTAGGGTGCATTTTTTCACACATTGCTACTGCATTTTGGTGCAGTGTAATATGTTATGTGCTTTAGTTCCTCTGAAGTACCTCATTTTAAGACCTGCTGAGGACCAGATGATTTTTATTATGTCCTGATATGTAAAACATGAAAGAGCTTGTGCTTTCTTTTTACCTTTTTAGCTGTGGAGCAAAACAATCTGCACATCATCTGCAGTTTGTCTCATCTGTCCATCTCTTATAGATGTGTTATAGCAAATCTTTTTACCTATTTGAATAACAATCTGCAAAATATTCCCTGATATATTGTATTTCTCAAAACATATGAATAAATGAATAAAATAAGCATCCCTCCCATCCATTGGCTACAAAAATAGGCTGGTTACATTGTTTTATTCCTTTTCAAGTTACCTATTAAAGCTTCTTAGTCATTTTCCAGCCAAGCACCAGATTTCTGCACAGGCTGTATGGATTCACAAATCACACAGAGCTGCACAGATGCCTGACACTGATACGTGAAATCAGGATATTTTAGGTTAGTTCAAGCAGAAACTGTTCGTGATGCCGAGTGTCTGTGCGGAGAGCATACAAGGGAAACAATGCTGATTATTAACAGTCTGCAATCTGAGTTTGAGCTGAACTGATCTTCAGGTGTTTACTGATGATTTGCAAGAAAACCCTGCATATGCTTTTGTTAGAAGTCCAGGCCTCACCTATCCATAGGTGTTCCTCCCTCATTCTGCATGGCTGTTTGACATCACTCTTGCGAATCCCCACTCGGCAGTGCTGCTTGCTTAAAAATCTCGCAAAAGTATGAAGCTTTCATTTATTGCGCAGGAAGACCCGCTAACTCGTCAGGTTGTTACCATGACTCCATCAACAACAGCATCATTTTTTTAATGCGCACCCATCTTTCACTGTACGGGCTGACGCTTACAAAACCTCCCATTATAACCCAGAGTGACACCGTTTTACACGGATAATTTAAGTCTTGGTCCCGCTCCGTGTCACTGGCAGATGTGGAAAGTCCATCATTTGACAGAGTGACCGCCCCTGAACATGTACCACAGCACTTTTTGAGCTTGTGTGAAATCCTCCCTGTGTGTGTGTAGGTGTGTGTGTGTGTGTCCAGATGGCTGTGATGAGGATGACAGTGTGAGGATCTAGCGTCAGGTCATGAGCCTAAAAGCAGCAGGAGGCTTTGCTGCCTGGTTTGGCACTATGTTTTGTCACGCGCGCGCCCGTGTGTGTGTGTGTGTGTGTGTGTGTGTCTGTGTGTCTGTGTGTTGCCCAGAGCAATGCTGCTATCTCCTGAATGCAGAAGTCTGTAAACTTGCACTCCAGCTGTTTGTCTCTGTGTTTGTCTAAGAAACAGGGAAAGTTGTTTTGTGTATTGTATGATTTCCACACACGTGCAGACACTCTCATGCAGTCCTATGTTTGTACTCCCTCCCTCTCTGTCTCTCTCCATCAAGACTGTGAGAGATGAGAAGGGATCATGTCCTATAATTTCTCCCTCTGCCAGTGGCACAAATGATAGAGCTTGCATCTCATTACCATAGTAACAGCAGCAGGATTATGGTCTCAACTGTGCATATAATGTGATGAATATCCTGTTCTGTGAGCACAATCATCCAGATTTTAGAGGAGCCGTATATCTCGAAGGTGCATCGCCTCATTATAGATATTGTCTGATCATATTCACGGTTTGCCGACGCTTGTCTCTCCCTCATAATGTGTCCTCTTAACCCGTGACACCGGTGCATAACAACATATTGTGACACTGGTAACAGGTCCATATCTCAGATTTAGTGGCAGCAGGAAAAAGAAGCAGGTTGACAATGAGCAGAAGCACATTGCTAGAAGGAGACAATGGAGACATTCTTTTTTAATGTACACTCAGATATATTGTTCTTTTGACAAAGAGGCTGAGTGATGTTTTATTTCTAAGTCATGGCAGAATTTTAAACTGCCCCAACCCAGACATGCACCTTCTGGTCTTTGGAGATGGACTCCCACAGACTGTTGATCATTTTCTATCACAGCTTCAAATAACTGACGTCTACCACCGAAAATTGTTCTCCACTCTCTTTATTCTGACTCCTCTGAATGTCACTCGTAAAGATTTGTAGGACACTTGTTGAAGTTAAACTGAGCCTGACAGGCTTTTTTTCAGGCTCCAACCTCTTTTGCTTAGATTCCCCTGAGGCCTCCAAGCGGAGGGCAAGAACGCCTTGAAGCAATATACAATATACCCTGATAACTACACAATAATGTGCCACTGCCCTCTGTAGGCAAACACAGACAACTACAAGCATGATTGTTGTCACTGGTATTGCTGTCATGTTCTTACATTATTAAATATGGAAGGACACAACTGCTTTCACTACCTGCAAGAAAACAACTTCAGTTCAACTTTCTGTCATTTCTGATATTTTTCGGTAATTTTGCCTTCACTTGTTGCCTGCACAGAGTTGTAAGTCTTTGTCATAGTTAGGCCACCTTCCTGTGTGTGAATGTAATTATTGAGGTTTCTTATTTACACTAGGCTTTTTTGCATGATTTTATTTTTGGAAAAATGGCTCAAGTAAGAATGTGTTCATGTTTTTATGACAAAACAGATTATTTAAATGGAAAATAGATGCAGCAAAATGGAAATACAGAAAATAGCTGAAGAAATAAAATGTGGCTCAAGACTTTTGCACACTGCTCTATTTACATAAACCTTTTATCGATGTATAATTTTAACAGTTAGTTATATCTGCAGTTGGATAGTTTAATTACAAAATTGCATTTGTAAGCCATTTCATAAATGGGGAATGTTTCATAGCCTATAATGATGTCTGTGTCTAACCAGCAGTGCAAAATCTAGATGTGTTATAATAAATGAAATAAGTAGCAGCCTGTTAGTTATAGCCAGGCCAGACTTACCCTTTGACCCCTGTGTGTGTTTCCTATTGCAGACACACCGAGGCAGATGAGCATGCCATCCAGCACTGTTTCTGCTACACTTCAACAGTCCTCACTTCAACTTTGGCCTTCCAGAAAGAGCAGAAGCTCAAAGTGGAGTGCCAGGTACTGCACATGCCCTCAAACACTCACAAAAACACACACCCATCCAGTCATATTCTCACATATGCCATATGCATACATAAATATACATGAAGTTGCCCTTTGAAGAGCCATTTGTGTTCACTGTTTCTCTTTATAGGCGCTCTTGCAAGTGGCCAAAAATCTCTTTACACACTTGGGTAAGTCTTCTCTCCTCCGTCTGTCCGTCCGTGTGTCTGTCTGTGTGAAGCAAGACCAGTGTGGTGCAATTTACATTAATTTAAGTGATCACCTTGTGAAACAAATGGTGCACATAATTGAATGAGATATTAGCGACCCTTAAGGTGACCATTGTCATAAAACCAAAAGGGCATTGAAAATTATGGGTCCACCTCTTTTTCCTATAATTTCCATCTATCTATGGAGGTATTTCCATTCTTATCGAGCTGTAAGCACTGATGGCATCATGATTGCAGGTACAAAAATTGATCTCTTGGTAGAGCAAATTGCCTCTCACTGTACTGAAGCGTTGATTACAAAAGCTCTTATCAGTTTGTGCAGCGGATCCACGAGTACTCGTATTGTAATCTCTGTTTCTGTCTATCTGGATTTTGCTGTATCCCCTTATAATTTCCTCTGTTTTCCATTTAATTCCCTCTCTCATCCTTCTTTTTTTCTCTGGTCCCCCCCCCCTCCTCTCTCTCTCTGATTCTTTCAGATGATGTGTCAGTGCTGTTACAGGAAATTATAGTGGAGGCCAGGAACCTCAGTGATGCAGAGATGTAAGCCCTCTGATTCATCTTCAAAGGGATTTATCAGTGTGCGTGTATGAAAGAGAGAAAGAGTGTGTGCATGTGTGTCTATGCATAGTGTGAATGTCTTTATCTCCATTTGCAAAGGCTATCTAGGCAATTTGTTCTTAACCGACTTGCGTCATTTAATAAGTTACAAAATGACCTGAGATGAAACGAGATAAAACTCTCTAATGTTCTCAGCTGTTCTCCGTTCTGTCTCTTACCCCTCGAAATCTGACGCTCACTGTTTCTGCAGCTGTTCAGTGTTCCTGCTGGATCGTGTGAGCCATGAGCTGGTGGCGAAGGTGTTTGATGGTGGTGTGGTCAGTGACGAGGAGGTATGGCAAACAAGAATTTAATTTAACACACATATAGACACTTAGCATGAATGTGCTGACAGTGGGTTATCTTGCAGCTGCATTGTGGCCTAGTGGTCTAAGATTTATGGAGACTGTTTTGGCTGTTTTGAATCTGGCGACAGAGAGTGACAGAAATTTATAACTGGGAGAATTAACATAAAGTACACTGAACAAATATCTATATACTGGAATAGTAATGATAATAATAAACTTTATTGCTTCACAGGAATTTTTTTTTTTTTTAAATCCGAGGCAGAGTTAAAAATATAAAAAGGAAAAAAAAGCCAAATAACAACAATAAGACAAATAATAAGAAATACAGGAAAACTAAAAGCAACAGTGTCACATTTGAAACATTCATAAAAACTTTACGATTAAAAAATGCTTTAAGAAAATACTCAAAAGGTTCTGATGTCATTCCGATCACAATTGGAGCTCTGACTGTAAAGCCTAACCTTCCTTTACGAGAGACCTCAGGATAACCAGCAGTACCCCATTCACTGATATCAGTAAGGTTTAATAAGTCCTTCATGTAATTCAAACCATTTAATCCTTTAAAAGTAATTAGAATCAGTCTTTTGATGGTGGAGAGGCAGCATATATAGTGGACCAAGCATAGAACCTTGAGGAACACCACAATTAAAATAGGCAACAAAGCTTTAGCTATGACAACAGAGAAGGTTCTGTTAGAGGTGAGAACATAAAGGATCTATAAATTGGTGCTTTACTGGCTCTAACAACAATTGGCTCCCTATCCTGTCAGCTGTTAAGTAAAGATAAATCGGTGTGTGTCCTCATGTGTGAGCACAGAAAGAGTTTCGCATCCCAGCCGATCAAGGCATTGCCGGCCACGTGGCAACGACTGGTCAGATTTTGAACATTAAGGATGCCTACTCCCATCCTCTTTTCTATCGTGGGGTGGATGACAGCACGGGCTTCAGGACTCGCAACATCCTCTGCTTCCCCATCAAAGATGAGAATAACGGTAACAATCCATGAACACAAACGCACACACATTTGTACTTTTTATTTCATACCAGTGAATGCAACACAACTGAAATCATGCGAAATATACAAAAAGTGTACCAAAAAGTGGGAACTATGTGTAAAATGTTGATAAAAGCAGAATGTATTAGTTTGCAGAACATTTTAATGTAATTTGATTTGACAACAGTTCAAAGCCTGTTTGAAATTGGAGGTTAGCAGCACATTTCAAAACAGTTCAGGCAAGAGGCTCAAAAGCCTTAAACATAATATAATGCTAAAAACAAGACACCTGGCAGAACAGCTCACATCTCATTAGGATAATTAGTAACAGGACTGTGTCTAAAAAAAATCATCCCAAAGAGTCTTTTACAAGTAAATATGGGGAGGGTCTCAACACTCAGGGAAGGTTTATGTGAGCGAATAGTTCAATAATGTAATTCCAGAGAATTTGGGAAATTCATCCCATACAGTAATTATTATCATTAAAAGATGCTGGGAATTGAGAGAAAGCTCTTTTTGCAGAGGACGAGACTTTAACCATTACTGAGTACCTCTGGTCTTCTGGCCTCTGGCAACACTGCATTAAACATGAACATGATTCTGTAGTGAATATTACCACACATGATCAGGACGGCTTCTGAAAACCAGCAAACGCAAACCTTCACCTCATCAAGTTAAATCTCTATGACAGAAAGAAAAAACTTAAGCGAGGCTGACGTGAAACGTCTCCTTTAGTATGAAAATATTTTTGGAAATCATGTACAGGTACTGGTTTTTGAACCGTACACTGATAACATCCATGCCTGTTATCAGTGTACAGTTCAAAAACCAGTACCTGTACTGGAAAGATGATACATTAGTCTGCAATGCGTAGGCAACGTATACATCTATAAAGGAACTTTTAATGCTGAAGGGTAAATATGGATATGAAGCAACATTTACAGCCATTTAGATGTGTTTTTCAGTAAAAATTTTGGTTATTTCAGTAAAAAGCTGCCAAAAAACATTTTGCACATTTTCCAAGAGCTACAATGAAAGAGGTCAGGAGCTAAATTGCACCAGCATTATTTCACAAGAAACCCAACAAACAAGAAGAACTGTAACAGATGTCGTGCAAAAACAGAAAAATATCTCACAGACTTGCATAAAAACTAAGCAACTAACAGCAGATTTAAAAACATCATATTTAGTGTTATTGTATTGCCGGCAAACCCTCCATTATTGTCCTCTAAAGCACCTTTACTTTCTGTTTTGTTTTAAAAAAGAGGAGCTACATTCTCGGAATAGCACAAAGAGAGGTTACATCACATCCTTGTGCCTAAATGTAAAAAGTGCACTTTAGACCATCTTCAGTGTTCCAGACTTTCAGAAGCCTCTTCTCCATTTTGATGCTACTGCCTAATGGTTTCTGCTGTATCCACGGAGAAGCTTTGCATTCAGTGTCATTTGTCTCCATATAAAAAAAAAAGCTGTCTGCGGATCATATTAACATTTTAATTTCAGAGCTTTTTATGTGCAATTAGGTTTGACTCCACCGTGAAATCAATTCAAGTTAGCAGACCTTTTTGACTCGACGTTGACTTTTGCCGTTTGTGCCTCATTTTCTCGTCCTTGTCGTTCCCTCTTCCACTCTCCATTTTTCTTCATCAACTTTCTCCCGCCTCCATCCATCCCTGCATCTCTCGCCCCTCTTCCTGCTTAATCATTTCCTCCCTAATTGTTCCACCTTCCTCTTCTCTTCACCCCTTTCCTCTTTAAATCTTCCGTTTTCCAGAAGTCATCGGCGTTGCTGAGTTGGTGAATAAGATGAATGGGCCGTGGTTCAACCGCTTCGATGAGGATTTGGCGACAGCTTTCTCCATCTACTGTGGCATCAGCATTGCCCATGTGAGTCTTTTCTAACTCCCTTCAAATCAAAGAAACTAAAACACATACACGAGCATGTGAGCAGAAATAATTAAATTCCAGTAACTATTATTTTAAACTTCTCACTTTGCAAACTTCCTCTTATTATCTCTGTGAGCAGCAGTGAATAAATGAAGACTGCTACACTATTCATCTTCATACACACTGGCTCCCTGGGTCAATAAGTCAGCTTCATTTTTAAATAATGTAATCTCTGCAAGTTCCATGCATCCTTATGATGATGCGAATAAAAGAGAGTTTAGCATTTACAGTATATCCATCATTAGGAGTCTCTCCCCAAAATAGTTGACGCTGTCAGAAAGATTGATCCCGTCCTGGCGAGATGAGATCAGCTCAGCGGGAGTGAAATGCTCAGTCAAGGCAAAGAAGAGGAAAGTCTCGAGGGAAATTTAAGGAGATTCAGTCAGATGGAAGTGAGCGGCTTTCGTGGTGCAGTTCATTGGCATTGTATGATTGCTGCAAACTAAACTTATTAACATACTTCCAGCTGAACAGCTGTGTGCGGCTCACAGAGACAATTATGAAAACGATCAAGTCTGTGATAATAGCGATGAACAAACAAGGAGAGATATATTTGTTATCGCCCACAAAATCTGTTGAAATATTGTCTTTTTCATCCTTCACCACCCTGATCTCAGATAAAAGAAAATGTCTTCCCGTTCTAATAAACAGAGTCACTTCATGTTGAGTAGCTCCTGCAGAGTGTGACCTCTGAATGACTGCTGGTACTTAATAGGTTATCTACAAACTATAAATATATTTGATAGAAAAAATAATAATTGCTTTCGAGGCCACTAATTAATCATTTAAAACACAGCCAGATATATTATTCATCAGAGCTCACCCAGTATCATGCTGTAGAGTACTCTCAGGGTTGTAAAAAGCTCCCTCATGTACTAAAAGGTAAAGCGGGGGCCAGACGTAGAGCTGTGAAAAGCCCACGACAATTAAAACATGCTTGCTAATCATGAATCACAGGTTTACCATTTCAATGTGAATGTAAAAGCAGTAACAAACATAATATGTGTGTAATCACAAACTGGTGAGACAACTGAAAATGGCTTTGATGTGCTTGGAAAAAGGCGGTGAAGAATATTCCGGGTAATCCGACAAAAGCCCAAACAAAATACGAAAGTCCAACCGAGGAAAAACAAACAGGGAAAAACTGAAAGGTGCCAAAACTCCGAAAACAAACAGAGAGGCGCAAGAAGAGCAGGCACGGAGCTTGGCAAACTGAAAGCTGAAGAGGATTAAGAGTTTCCTTCAAAGCAGAAAAAATCCATACATCCACTGTTTTGTCCACATGAAAATGCAAAACAAGATCACCCACAAGCAACAGGTGGCGATAAAATCCTGATCATATAGAAATGTTGGCCAGTCAGAGGCCTACAAGCAGTAACACGGCGCACAGTCTGACATCAAAAAAGGACATAGAGGCGCACGGCTTAGAAGCAGGAGCAAAAGCTGAAAATCAGTTATTATTTTCTTGTGCCTTAATGTTTGTTTCCTGAATGTCTTTTTCAAAGGTCAGTTTTCAGAGATCAAAATGCTGTTTGTGTGTGAACGAAAGGCCAAAACAAAAATCTTGATAATTTATCTTTTTTTAATGACATCATAACTCTTGTTAATCACAAAAATCACATAATTAGGGAAAATTGGTAACTTTTTTTGTTTCAGTGCATCCAAAGATGGTAAATGCCACTTATTTAGTGCTATTCTGCTGTATCGAAGCACTCAAAGCACTTTTTTACTACATGCCTCATCCACACACTTTTTTCTATGCATAAATTATTTTATATCAATGGATGCATTGGAGGAAACTCTGTAAAAGACCATGAAGACAGGAGGAGTCGAACCACTAACCTGCTCTACTTCTTTGCCACAGACACCCACAAACATACTTTCAAAATAAAAGAACTTCAACTCTCACTAGCATGTAGTCAATGGTACAATGAAAAGCAAAAAATGGTTCCAGCTGGATCGATCATATTTCACTGTACTTTATTACTTTATATCACAAACATCCAATTTAATTTCTTTCTTTCTGTTTGTCTTGGCCGTTTATCCAGTTATCATGATGATTCTTACTAAAAATGAATTAGCATCGTTGTAATGTGCCGTTTCTTCCTCCAGTCTCTGCTCTACAAGAGAGTCCACGAGGCTCAGTTCAGATCCCATCTGGCCAATGAAATGATGATGTACCATATGAAGGTAAAATCACATCTCTTCATCGCACTAACTCACTCTCACACAGCGGCACGCAGCATTTACTGACAGTGTCCATGCTATTTACTCAGTATGATTCAGTATGAGTCTGTGGCAGGTTTCAGAGGAAGAGGTGACTAAGCTGCTGGTATCTGGCATCGACCCAGTGAACGAGATTGACCCGTGCTTCGCCGAGTTCACGTACACGCCGCGCTCCCTTCCCGATGACACCACGCCGATGGTAAGGAGCAGAGAGAGAGAGTGTGTGTTTGAGTGCCGACAGCACAAAGATTTAAAGAGAACAAAATCTGATGTAACTGCTCCTGTTGTGTGTCTGCAGTGCGTTCTCAGCATGTTTGAAGACATGGGTTTCATCAACACCTATAAGATCGACATGCACACGCTCGCCAGGTCTGACATCCATCAATTTATATGCTGTGTCTAGAACCCTGTGTTTTAGATCATTTTCCAACAGCTGTTTAAATAAAGATTATTTACTTTATTTATTAATGATTCACGGGCTACATTGTTAAGTATTATTGACGCTGTAAGCTATAAGAGCCAAATCCCTAGGAGGAGGAAGAGAGACATAAGCTGTTGTCCTGTAGCAAAATCTTCAAGTCAGGTTTGTTTTTTTAAAGCTGATGGAGAGATGGGTTGTGAATGAGAATTTCTAGGGCTACCACTGAGTTACATGTTGGAGAAAAGTCATAAGAGTGCTTTTAAACTGCTGCCCTGGTGTCAGGTTCTGTCTGATGGTGAAGAAAGGCTACAGAGACCCTCCCTACCACAACTGGATGCACGCCTTCTCTGTCTCACACTTCTGCTACCTGCTCTACAAAAACCTAGGGCTGTCCAACTACCTCGAGTGAGTACACAAGTCTCAAAACCCTTTATAATGACGTTTTATATCATTTGTATTTAAAATGATTCTCCTATGCCTTCTGTCTTCTAGGGATATAGAAATATTAGCGCTCTTTGTCTCCTGTATGTGCCATGATCTGGACCACCGTGGCACCAACAACTCTTTCCAAGTGGCCTCGGTGAGAGCACACACTATGCTTTTGTTTTATTAGAAAGCAATAGGAATGATACAAAAAAATAGAAAAATGAACACTGCTCTAAGCAGGGCTGCAACTTTATGCATGCAGACAAAAAATGCATTATGTTTTTAATCTTCTATTTAGTCCAAAAGCTGATAGAGGGAAAATAACCACAATAATAAGTAAACAAAACAGGGAACTGAGCAAGTAATCCAAAAACACTAGGAGATACAGGGAGGTACAGCACTGGGGTAAACACAACTGAGGGAGACAGAGACACACCTGATATAGAGAGGAGAGGTAGCAGGTGCTAACACAGCTGAAGCCAACAAACATAACGAGATGGGGAAGTAAACACATCACAAGACACAGAAAACAGGAAGTGTGACACAACACAACACAGGGGAGGGAATAGAATAGAATAGAATAGAATAGAATAATCCTTTAATTGTCCCACAAGGGGAAATTTGAATGAACCCGACACGGAGGGAAGATCGGCGGACGAGACGGAGGAACGTAGAAAGACGAAAGACAAACGCAGACAAGACTGCGACAAAAAGGAGCACAAAAGGAAACGAACTGAAAGCAGCGTCAATGGTAAAAAATAAAAACTAACAAGAACTGAAAACTTGGCATCTTAATAAGGAATAAAACATATGAATAAAAATATAAATCCTAAAAGGAAACCACAAAGAGCCGCAGCAAACACACGAGGCTTCTGAACTCTTAAACACGGTGATTCGATAAATAGAAAACTAAATACTAATTAAAGCAAGGAAAATAATGAGATACAAATGACAGCTAAATATATAAAAACCCACAAGGGAGGTAACAAAGAATAGGTACCAGCATGGTACCATGAACTCTCTTAGTCTTTTCATTTCTTTAAGTAGTCTTCAGGAATAGTTCTTCAGGCTTCTTAAAGGACATTTAAAGCTCTTCTTTGGATGTCGTCTGCCTTTTGTTCTGTTCTCTGTCAAGATGATCCCACTCTGCTTCAATAATGTTGAGGTCTGGGCTCTGTGAAAGCCAATCCATGACTGATAGATGATCCATTGAGATAAATTCTGATAAGGCTTCAGTGAACAGTAGATGCATGAGCGAAAGGGCCAGATGCGTCGAGTCCTCTTTAGGAATCACCTTGGTACCACAAAAATATGATTTTATACCTGTGAAACTGTGTTTGTCTTTGGTATTTTTCATTTTTTCATATATGAGTTCAGTAATTTTAACTTATATCTGTTATTATGGTATATACAGCAGTATCTTTCCACTTATTTGGCCTGTTTATTTAGGCTGCCTATCCTCTGAAATACAGTGTGTGTATTCGAGAGGATAGGAACAGTGACCTGGCCTGCCTTCCCAAACCGCCTGCTCCTGAGGATCCCCAGAGGACTGCAGATCCACTCTGCCCAGATACTAAGCACTCAGATGAGACTGAGAGAGAAAGAACACAATAATAGGAGATAAGAGACAGAAGAAGAGAAGATATTGCAATACATAATAGTGATTACTGTGTTAACAATATTCCATTAGTATGTATTGTTTACTGTAAATGAAAAAAGAAAAAAAACATATAAATAAATTAAAAAGCAAACATTATGGGGATGTTATTTGTGAATTGCTTTCCCCACCTGACGAAAGCCGGGAAGGCGAGCAATGCACAAACTATTTCATTTGACATGACAACAACAGTGACGGTGACAATAAATACTTTAGATGCTCAAGATGAAGCATCCCGGGTAATAGGGAGGGTTGCACGGTTTTATCAGGGGCTAATCACGAGATGATTAGAAGCATGTCGCCCTGGTACACTCTAATCAGGCACAAACCTAAATGAGACACACATTATACAACAAAAGTAATCCATCATTGATCAGCTTCTGTATATATATATATATTTTTTTATTTTTTTTCAATTGAGAGCTGCCATCTCCTGTTAAAGAGAAAACACTGCTCCATTTTATTGGAGGATGTTGATTTGAATCCATGTGCTGCGCATGCTAAAAGGATTGTGTTTCAATTGTGTGTCTGTTATATTTCCAGCAATCTGTGCTGGCTGCTCTCTACAGCTCAGAGGGATCTGTGATGGAGGTAAAGTCTCTCAAAGCTTTCGCACTGTGTGACTATGTAAATCTTTATTTCCTATGACAGAGACGATAAGATTGTGCAATTACTGGTATAGGCTTGCTCCTTCATAGTTAATAATTGCCATTATCTGAGAGCTGCTAATGTAGTGTTCTGCTGGGACATCTAGTGGCCAAAATCAGTTTTGACATTTTTTTGCAGCAGTGATGAGGCAATGTGAGGAATTTAAATTGGTTTTTGCCTTTTGCATTTCAGCATTAGCCACTTTAGAGTTACTGTTTTCTCACACGTTTTGTCATTATGTTTTATTCGCCACGTCAGAGACATCACTTTGCCCAGGCCATCGCTATCCTGAACACTCATGGCTGCAACATCTTTGAGAAGTTCTCTAGGAAGGTGAATTATCAATACCTCTCCATTCGTGCATTTCAGCAGCTTTCTTTCTCTCTCTCTCTCTCTCTCTATCTCTCGCTGATTTCATATATTTCATTTGCTTCTATCACCGCCCGTGCAAGCTAACGATTTTTTTTTATGTCTCTAGGACTACCAGCGCATGTTGGATTTAATGAGAGACATAATTCTGGCCACGGACCTTGCTCACCACCTTCGCATTTTCAAGGATCTGCAAAAGATGTCTGATGGTACATGTGACATGTTCAGTATGCACAGCCACGTCTCTACTGTTGCTTTAGACTCACACCAGTGAACAGCTCCAGGAGGCTCGGTTCTGATTGTCTATTCACACTGAAAGCAAAGCAATATTTCTTTTTACTTTTCCTTAGATTAGAGTGGCCTGATTTGACAAGGGAAAAGAAACATTGTGGAACATTAGAAATTCACCGTTTCATTCGGTCAGTACAGTAAAATTATGCATTGCTGAACTGAATGATCACTCATAGACAGACAGACAACCCATTTTCCTCTGCACTATGACTTGCTTCTTTTTCATGAACTGACTTATTTTGCAGAGATCCGAGGTCAGGCTTGCAACATTCAGCTCTGAAATTCTTAATAATCCTCCACTTTCATTGGACTATTTACCCTTTAGAAGAGACAGTTGCTTACACTCTTATGTAATGTAATTGGCTGTAACCTCCAGGCCAGTGGTTTGTCACGCTTGAATGCAACCAATTATAAGTTATCCTGAGTGGATGTCTCCTCAGTGGAAACAATGTCGAGCCATTAAAGCAATTCAAGGACATTAAAAACCGCTAAATGAGTTAGCAACTTTCTCACACTCCAGAATAGGTGACTTGTCAATCATGGAGTAGAATACTGAATGAAAGTGTACAGTGTTAATAGGCACTGGAAAATCATTTCTTCCTACTAAACAGGCAAAGTCTGCTTATCTAACATTCTGTTGTGACCTTTTTTTTTATTATCAATTCTAACATTTTGCATATTGGAGACTAAAATGAACTTCATGCAGTGAGTTTGAAGCATTTTTGCTTTTGAATTGTTGTTTAATGTGATTTTCCTCCGAGATGAAAAGGAGCATCATTGCTTGAAATGCTGTTAACGCAGAGCGATGTGTTTTGTGCGTTTTTCAGATGGATACAATCCAAAAAGCCGTACCCATCACTCCCTGCTGCTGTGCCTGTTGATGACTTCGTGTGACCTGTCAGACCAAACCAAGGGCTGGAAAACCACACGCAAAATTGCTGTAAGTTTGTTTTACTGCACCAGTATACGAGAAAGATTACCACATGCATACTAGAACTTGCAATTTGTGGCAAAAATGTTGTATTAATGTGTTTAATTCAGTTAAGACTGTTAATATTTCAGTATTACTGTAGTACAAATTCCAAAAGCTTAGTGGAAGTAATACCTGTAATTATTTTGACCTAGTAAGCTGCACACTGTAGCAGTTTGTTTTAAGTACGAAGAAAATAGAAAAGGCTTTAGTGTGATCTGGTTCATGCTGCGTTTGCTGATTTGCAGGAAAAGAAGTTTCTGTTTCATCTTTTAACAACACGACTAAGGATTTCTAATTAACAGTGTTTGTACAGTGAAACTGACCCATTTCTAGGACATTGGAGATTATGAGATGCAAAGCTGTACAGCTGGAAGCAACCTTTGAGCTGTATTCCATTATTTTTTCTATTCTGAGAAACCCCACTCCATTTTAGGATTATGTTTAATCTTGGCCTGCCCCCTTTCCAACACCAAACCCGTAAACCTTGCCCCAAATCCTCCACCCTCAATCTCCAAACACCTAAAGCAAATAAACTGTAATCCTTGTTCCCAAAACCAATAGCACATTTTTGTGGAAGACGTTATTGGCTTTTACTGTGCTCAGTTGATACATTATCATCTCAATAGCAAAAGAACGCATTTTTATCAGTGAAAATCACACCAAATATTGAACTTTAATAGAAGTGACTTGCAATTTATGGCAGGTAACAGCATATCACGTTTGTATAAAAGACAAATAAACTAAATTTCATACATAATGATGTCTCTATAAGTATGTTACATGTCAAGACTTATAAATATCTGCTGCTATGTTCCCACAGGAGCTGATTTATAAAGAGTTCTTCTCTCAAGGAGATCTGGTATGTTTTAGTGTACCCCAACTGCTAAATGACATGTGAAAATAGTAGCATGTGGTGAAAGTGTGTTATTGTACGCCTGGCTGAGCTCATTAATCATAGCTTAACGTTGTGTGTGTGTTTGCAGGAAAAAGCCATGGGTAACAGGCCCAGTGAGATGATGGACAGAGAGAAAGCGTACATACCGGAACTGCAGATCAGCTTCATGGAGCATATCGCCATGCCGATCTACAAGTGCGTACAAAACCTGAAAGCAGCACAGACTCCTTATTATTGGACCTGTTTTGGTCCTTTTATCACACAAAGGATTTAGTTTGAAACGTTGCTCTATGCGCTTAAAACAAAACTGTAGATTTCTTCTGGGAAAAAAATCAAAATTATGTACAGTTTTTCGACTGATTATTTTGGCATTCACTGTCATCAGCACTGTTTTCACTGTGGTTAAAACTTTTCAAACTAACTGGTGGACATAGCTTGCTGGCTCTTTGAGCATCTAAGTAACATTTAAAGAAAAAAGAACAGATAAAGGTAGATAAATTCATTATGTGAAAATTATCAGTTTGAAATTAATGTTAATTAAATTCAGGAAATTTAAATAAGCAAGTGCATCACATTTGCAATATATAGACCTTTAAAGTGATAATCATAGAGAAATACAAATGTATAGACCCACGTCTGAGAGCCTTATACCTGCCATTCCTTCTAATGGCCTGCAGGGGGGGGCGACTCTTCTGTTTAACTTCATATTTTGTGAATACAGCATGATATTTATTTGTAAATTATGGTCCCAGGAGTTCAATTCAGTTGATATATTATATTTATGTAGTGCCAAATCACAACATCAGTTACTTCAAGGCACTTTACCTCAACATAAAGACACTACAATGTAAAACACAAACTCCAACGACGATCCCTATGAGCGACTCTGAGTAGTAAGAACTCCCCTGCAGGCTCAGGGGAGGGGCAGCCATCTCTTCTGTGACTGGTTGGGGTCTTCTTAAGAGTGAAATAAACAATGAAGCAGGACTACCTGGTGACTGAAAAGTCACTAAGATAGACAGAATAAAGCATAGATGTAGCTTCTGGGTCAGAAGAATGTGCCTAATATAGAAGTGGCTTAAACTTGCATTTTATCTGAAGGCCACCAGATGGGGTTCATTTTGGTTGCAAAAAGATTTCTGGGCTAATAGAAGTGTGTTGGAAATCAGCTTTCTATCTTGACCTCTTGAAACACTTTCCTGCTGATTTTATGGGCTCAGTCACTCGTCTTGGTTCTTATTGAATAAAAAATGAAGTTTTTTATGTAAATCTTGTTCATATTACGTTTCAAAGTGGAGATGGCATGAACCACGCACTTGTTAGCTAATGACACAAGTCATCATCAACCAAGATGGCGATGGCAAACGCTCATCTCAAGGTTTCAGAACAGGATTTGAGAAATCAAAGGGTGACGACTTGTATACCACCTGTGGTCGCTACCGTTTGAACACACATGATCCTCAGATTCTCAGTCAGACCGAGACCTGGCACATGACATCTGGTTATTAAAAAAGCAACCGAACAAACACATAATGCTTAAAGTGGAGGCTTGAAAACAGGACTTCAAAAACCAGTGACTGACATCACTTTGGCTGTTATTATTGTCTATATATAGTTCATTTTGATAATGTGCTGCTTTTGCAACCTGTGAGAAATCAAAATGTCAGTTACTGGATGATTAAATACCCAATAGTGGAGTTCAAATCATTACATGAAGTTAAATAAATAAAAATTAAAACAATAATTATATGAATGATTAAACCATTTCATTTAGAGTGGCATTAACTGAACAAACTCTCAGACTGGGACAGTGAGGACTGTTCAAAGCAATCATGTGTAGGCCTCACATTAACGCCACCTGCTGCCTCCTGTCTTCTCAGGCTTCTGTCTGAACTGTTTCCCGGGGCCACCGAGCTGTATGAGAGGGTGGCGGCTAACCGTGAGCAGTGGACCAAAGTGTCCCATAAGTTCACCATCCGCGGGTTGCCTAGCAACAACAGCCTCGACTTCCTGGACCAGGAATACGAGCTGCTGCAGGCCCAGGGCGCTTTCGGGAGTGACGACCACTGCCTCAACGGCTGCCTCGACGACACAGAAGGAGGGAGGGGTCAGTGACGGCAGCAGGCTGTGGACGGTTTTCATCGAGTTTTTCGTGGTCCCCTAAGAGGCTGAAGATACCTTTTTAGCGACCTAAGAGTCACGGGTCTCTCTCTGCTGTCAACCACTTAGATGCTTAGCAGGCCAGACAGGACGGGACAAAAGTTTCAAACTGAGTCAGACGAGCGATCTGAAACGAGTGCTGGATCCACACGTCTCCAGCTGAAGATGGCAGAAGGTGGTGACTTTGTCTATTTCAGCAGCTATACCGGGATAATAGGTTTTTACCACTAGTCACAAGCTCATTCGTACAGTACTGATCCTGATTAAGATTGTAAAAACACACAGCTACACTGACACACACATATGTACATGCACATACTGTCTCAAGATGGAGGGGGGGGTGGTTCATTGTGACAGCAAAGACTACTTCAACATGTAACAGTTAGATTAAAGTGCTATAGTTTCTGTAAAAAAAGCTTACATTGATTTAAAGCAGCTGCCATAGCCCTCACCTGATGCTTATGAATGCATGCTGTATGGACACCTCATGTTTTATTCCTTTTTCTGGGTCAGTGTTGATTTTTTTTTTTTCCATTAACTGAGAAATGAATGCACTCCATCTCCATCTCCACTCCGTCTCAACACATTTCAGTATTCAGCTTTCCAGGATATATGTATTAATAAATTCATGACCGTCAAGGTGTACGGGGAGTTTTTGTTTCTTTTTAGTGATTCACTTCTTGCTTTTTTAGGTGTTTAGGGGACAATTTGACAATCACTTATTAATGACAGAGTCACTGATCCCTGACCCTACTTCATTTATTAAACACTGAACTCAAAAGACTCCCACTTTTTTCTTCTCACCATCCTCCATCCGTCACAATTTCTCTTAATTTTGGTCATTTTCTTTTCTTTATTCTTTTTTCTTTTCTTCACTAACTTCCTTATGAACCCACTTTAGGTAAAGAGTAACCGAATCCCTTTAAAAGATCCATCTCATCTGTAAGTGCAAATGTGCCAGAGTAGAGTGTGTCATCGAGTGTGTCATATGGATCTGCCTTATTGCGCATCTTTGCTGCCTTTCTTAGAGCTTTTAATATATAAAAATTGAAATAAAGAGTCTGTTTAGTATGTATGTTGTATATTTGTTATAGAGCTAGCGTGAGTATCGATGTGTTTGACTGAATGATCAGCTGAGAAGATGTATATCTGTGAAATACCGTGTGAAGAACCTCAGATGTCACAATCGTCATTTCACTTCTTTCTATTTTATCTGCACAGCCACCCTCGGGTGTTCCAGTCAGACATAAAAGCGTTTTGTTCAGTTCTCAGTGCATCCAAATTGTTTTTTTTGTTTTTATTTTTAAAGGAACTAGAGATGTAGCCATCACAGAAATTACTCTTTCTTGGAACCATCCAACAGTTCACTATTGCTGCACTCCAAAGGAAGCGTCAGAGAGTTACGTTCTCAGCTTGTGCCTCATAGAAAAACCTAACTGGAGTTTTATGTTACAGTACGCTATTACTCAGTTTTACCTTACGATGTTTAAAGTAGGAAATGCTGGAGAGCAATGTGAGGAAAACCGCTGAATAGTTACAAAGAGAAAGTGGACACCATTGCATGTGGGCTGCACGAGGGGGGGCGGGGGATGAGTGGATGTGCACGAGCATCTACGTGGGTGAGAGAGAGGTAGTTAAGAGCAAGAGAGAAATGTTTGGTGTAGCTCTACAGAGGCGGTGTTCACAGAAACGAGGCTGACACAAACCTCGAGTGATCTACCGGAATTCCTTCCTTCTTCTCCCCCCTTTCCTTTTATGCTGCCCCGATAATGTTAATGGAAGAAGATGAAAGCTTCTTTTCATTTTTTTTTAAATCACAGGTTATAAATGTAGGATTTCTCTTTGAAAAGTACCTTATAATCCCTCATGGGATCCTTTTGAAGACAATTAGTGAGGAGCCATTAGTGAGGAAGGTTAATCGCCTCTAAAAGTGGTGTGATGTATGTGTGAAACCAAGATTGGGATATGCATCAGCGCTAGCTCGATGGAAGTGCTTGATCTGCCTTGGCCTGCTTCATGGACGAGATAGTTTTACTGCAAAGTTTCTAAAGGGCATACAGACGTGTCTGTATAAGAGCCACCCTCTCTTTTTTGAACTCTTTCTCTCATTTTTTTTTTTCAGTTATTTCGAAACCAATGTTTCACATGTACTTGCCTTTTTTTTCCATGTGCAATATAAATTGTCTGCCTCTGTGACATTGCATAGATTCCTATGTAAATACCTATGCCTCTTGTTAAATTATTGCTTTAGGTCTGAGTTGCCAAAGCCTTTTAAGTGTTAGATCATGATGTTTCCATTGAGAAAAGAAACGCAAATCAATGGAGTGTGACAATTTGAATCCTAAAATGCTTCAGTTTTCTATCACAATTGTGTATCTGTCCTTTTTTTTGTTTGTTTTAGAGAGTCAGGGCTAAATGTGCCAAGCAAACATTTTCTACTTTCTTGGCAAGCTGCAAAGTGAAAAAGAAAAAGAAAAAGAAAACAAAAAAAAACCACAAGAAAAAAGAAAAAAAACAGACGGAACTTAAAATATTTTTGTTCTCTAATGTTGGAGTGTCGACGAGGGCTGTGTTCATATTTGACTTTTCCGCTACGTCATGACAGTTTGTCAATGGGTTGTGAACACAATCGATTTCCCATCATCACAGAGCAGCGGGACTCGAACCTGTGACGTAACGTCATCGTAACAATCACCTGTGACATAATTGTTAAAAGTGGCAAAAATATAATTGCTGTAAATATCAAGTTTCAAAAGAAACCGTTTCTTGATCGTCTGTCATTATTTACAATGGGACTTTTTTTTTCAATTCTGTAATGTGTTTAAAGTGGTTGCCTCCTGCTCTCCTTTTCTTTTCTTTTCTTTTCTTTTTTTTCTTTTCTTTTTTTTTTTTTTTTTTTTTTCTTTTTTTT
>VUQG01045384.1:67447-84089 GCA_015106755.1 Etia nguti | reverse complement strand
GTTTTTTTGTGTGTGTGTTTGGGGGGGGGGGGGGGGGGGGGTTGTATATTGTTTTGGGCCTAATAGTTAATGTTATTATGAATTATTGAGAGAAGGATTTGGAGATGTGTGTTTTTTCAGCAGTCATTCATCGTTGTCTAGACAAGGGATGAAAATAAGCTTTAAGTCCAACCTAGCATTTCTATTCGGTCTCAGATGTTTATTTTCTACAATCACTTCTGGCTCTTAAGGTCATTTTTGTTATTTATTTATTTATTTATTTCAAATGTTAACCCGTCAAGACCTGAAGTTTAGCTGAGACCATATGCAGTCTTCTGGCTCTTTAATGTAGAGCCAGAAATTGATAATACTTTAATTACAGCTGGTGTTAAAGAAAGTTAAAGTTAAATAAAGCCTTTATACACACACACACTTTTATGTGTAATATATGTAATATTTGATATGATGGAAAAGCAGCAAGAAAGTGGCAAAACAGATGAATATAATATGGGGTACATTGGGTTTTTTGGGTTGGTTTTTTTTGTTTTTTTTAAGGACATGCACTATGACTTTGCATAGTGCATGTTTAGATTCATGGTTTTGCTTCTGGCATTTGATCTGGATGTGCAAAAGAAGAAGTCAGTGCATTCATAAAGCTTGGTCGCCTGTAACATTAGGAGCAGAGGCCGTAATATATTACCTCTGCCCCGAAGGAGAAGAAAGGAGAGGTCAGTGTGCCCTTAAGAGTCTTACTCCACTGAGACATTTAGTTTACTGTGCTGAGTCACACTGCAGTGTGACTGTTATCAAGCTGTTGTGTGCCTGACTAGTAAAGAAGGCCCGCATTAAAATGCTGCACGAGCAAGAAAATACAAATACAGGTGTCTGCTTGAGTTCTAAGGCTGTGTTTCTGTCTCGCCCAAAGGTACGGGAAGATGTGCTTAATTCGCTAAACAATAACTTCCTCCAAACCCTAAATCAGGCCTGGAATGACCACCAGACAGCTATGGTGATGATTAGAGACATCCTGATGTATATGGTGAGTATATAGTCCGAATACAGTCATGCAGTAAGACTGATGAGTGTTAGATATAAACATTTTACACATAACAGCTGTATTTTATATGCTTAAATATACTTTTAAGCTCAGCTGCTGTTAATTCCAGTTCATTCTAATGTTGTTTGGGACATTTTTGTGCGTCTGTGTCACAGGATCGGGTGTACGTACAGCAGAATAACGTGGAGAACGTCTACAACCTGGGCCTTATCATATTTAGGGATCAAGTGGTTCGCTATGGCTGCATCAGAGACCACCTCCGACAAACCCTGCTAGACATGATTGCCCGGGAGAGGAAGGGAGAGGTGGTGGACAGGTAGCCAAAAGTCACAAATAGCATTATCTAATAAATTATGTTTAGTTTTTAAATAACATAAAATAAAGTTTGCATTCTTGATCTTTAAATGGAAAACTCATCATTTCTCACCAGGGGTGGTCATGGCGCATGCCTTTGGTATTAGAAATATAAGATCTGTCAAATACATCTGCTGCATTTGCACCCAGTGGGTAAAGCCTCAGAGCCTCTGGCATTTTAAAAACATTGACTTTTCTGAATTTCATGCGCTGTGGGCTGTAACTGTTTTCAATGGATGAATAGTAAAAAGTTAGTTGGCAGTTATACTGAGTGTGAAATGAGCTTCCACAAAAGTTGTTTTTTTTTTTTTAATGTTTTGTTTTGCATTACTTACCATTTGGTTTTCTTCTCCTCTTCTCTAGGGGAGCCATTAGAAATGCCTGCCAAATGTTAATGATTCTCGGCCTTGAAGGGAGATCTGTGTATGAAGAAGACTTTGAAGCACCATTTTTAGAAATGTCTGCAGAATTTTTCCAGGTTTGTGAGAGAAATTCATTTTCCTCGTTTATGTATTTATTTATTTATTTTCATTTGGATCCATATTTCTTTGTGGCTTCCCTTCTTATAGGAACTAAAACCTCTCGTATAAACTGTTTCTTGTTTTCACTCAGATGGAAAGCCAAAAGTTCCTCGCAGAAAACAGTGCCAGTGTGTACATAAAGAAGGTTGAAGCCAGGATTAATGAGGAGATCGAACGGGTAATGCACTGCCTGGATAAATCCACAGAGGAGCCCATCGTCAAGGTGGTGGAACGTGAGCTCATCTCCAAACACATGAAGACCATCGTAGAAATGGAAAACTCAGGCCTGGTCCACATGCTTAAGAACGGCAAAACAGATGGTAAGCCCTCAGTCGCAGCCTGCTGCTCCACTTCACCTCTTTAGCATTTATATTTTTTGTGATTTATTGTTTAAATTGACATCCACACGAGTTACAGCGAAATAGAAAATCCCCAACACTCTTTAATAAACCGTGAAGCTGTCACTTCCAGGAAATACTTTAGTGGCTCAGTAATACAGTCATATCGTGTTCCCATTGGTTCATGCCACAAATAGTAATATGTGAGGAATTCAATGATGATTTGATTTCAGTGAAACTGGAACTGTAGTGCCTGGAGAGTATATTTCTCCTCCTTTTCTGCCGATCTTAGATGCTCAGTCCCATTTCAGTTGGCAGAAGTGGATTTTTGATGTGTGCTCATGTGTGTATTCATACTTACCTCTCTACAGATTTGGCATGCATGTACAAGCTGTTCAGCAGGGTTCCCAATGGGCTGAAGACCATGTGTGAGTGTATGAGCTCATACTTGCGGGAGCAGGGCAAGGCCTTGGTGTCAGAGGAAGGAGAAGGAAAAAACCCTGTAGACTATATTCAGGTAAGGCACTGGGTTATCAGTCGACATCGCAATAACGTTGCTGAAGATGGACTGTTCTGATGATACTGAGAACGTGCTACCTTGTAAGAGATCACAGATGGATTTCCTCTGGCTCAGTACACTTCAGCATGCCATTGCGTGATGAGCCTTGACCATAATGCACTTTAATTACTTCCCAGCAGAGAATAACTGCTCTCGGTCCCATGTTTGTTACCACAAACCATGATGGTCTTTACCCTCATCCACACTGAGTTTTTGCACTGTACTTAACATGTGAGGTCCTTCTGGCGACTAGAAAGACATCAGTGCTTTTGAAAGTCTTATAGCTTTACAGTCCTTTTGAAGTTCTTGGTTAAAATAATGACTCACTTCTTACTCTCTAGTAGAAAACAGCAGCCTCTTCTTTTTCCACATCAGCTCTTACTTGCAGATTCACCTTTTCTGATGAGACCACCTTTCCTTTGCTGTAGCTACTGTTTGTTAAGCTCCTCCTAATGCACGCCGCTGCTGCATTTCCTGTCTTCCTGCAGGGTTTGCTGGACCTGAAGTCCCGTTTTGACCGCTTCCTCCAGGAGTCCTTCAACAATGACCGCCTCTTTAAACAAACTATTGCTGGCGATTTTGAATACTTCCTTAACCTGAACTCTCGCTCGCCTGAATACCTCTCACTCTTCATCGATGACAAACTGAAGAAGGGCGTTAAAGGGGTGAGCCCACTAATGAGGCATTCATGCTCTTATTTTTAGAACATATGACAGATGTTACTGACCTGCTTCTTTAAAATTTATAACCTCACTTCACATTAAAATGCCGAAAACCCCACACACAATGTTTTCATGTAAAAAGTTGTGTTTCTGTTTTCTTTTGTGTTTTCAAAAGTGTTGGGGAAAATAAATCATAAAGTCTGTTTTTGATTAATGGGCATAACCTGACCCTGTTATTTTTATCCAGCTGACAGAGCAAGAAGTGGAGTCTATACTGGACAAGGCCATGGTGCTCTTCCGCTTCATGCAGGAGAAGGACGTGTTTGAGAGGTACTACAAGCAGCACCTGGCTCGCAGGCTGCTCACTAACAAGAGCGTCTCCGACGACTCGGAAAAGAACATGATCTCAAAACTTAAGGTGAGCAGGCATGTGACATGATATAACTCTCGCTTTGGAGTAAGCTGAATATAAAATGAAAGATCCCCGGGTGCCTGGAGACTGGCCACGGTGCTCAGATGTTTTATGCACACTTTTTCACATTTTTTTTGCAGTGTTTTTGCATTTCAGTGGATGTTTAGGTAAAAGGAAACATACAGTTTTCAGACTGTATCCACTTGGCTGTGTTTGTTGATCATATATAAATGTTTCTTTACTTTAAATAGACAGTTCCCTTCAAAATCAAATATACTTAGTTTCTCTGTGCTCTGTAGTGCTATTTAACCATTATTTAAGTAAGACTTGTTCAGTTTTAGAGAAATAAGCTGTAGAAGTGTCTGCTTTCTCCTGAATATAATAGAACCAGATGTCCTTCGCTTTCTTTTGTTCAAAGCGGCCATAAAAAAAAAAAACATTTGAAAAACTCAGCAGAAATGTCTCTTTGCAGAAATCATGACCCAGTTACTCAAAGATATCCACAAACCTTGATGTGAGCAGTTTTATGTTGGAATTTTTTTTTTTCTACCAAACTGCACCCGCCACTTTATCCCTGTAGATGGAAGCGTGTGTCCAATTATGACAAGAGGCTAGCTGTGTGGGAAAGATTCCCATGAGTCTCTCACAACAAGGTTTATGGATTTTATTGGGTCATGATTTCTAGAAAGAAGCATTGCTGGTGTGTTTTTTCAAACGTATGCTTTGGTTTTTTGGGGGGTTCACTGAGCATGACGAGGCTAGGAGGAAGCAGATATCTCTATAGCTGATATCTCTAAATCTGGTTCTGTAGCCCAGAAGAATGTTCATACACTTGATTTCAGGTTGAGCTGTCCCTTTTTCTTTTAAATAGCTTTCCAATTATAAATCTAATTCTTCTTCACGTCTTTATTGCACAGACCGAGTGCGGCTGTCAGTTCACCTCTAAACTGGAGGGCATGTTCCGAGATATGAGCATCTCCAACACCACCATGGATGAGTTTAGACAACATTTACAGACGACTGGGGTGAGGAAAATCTACATTTTGTCACAATGAAGAGCCTAATTAGTAAATGTAATCAGGACATTGTTGCTTGATTGACTGAGCTTTGTTGCACTGCTCAGTTACATATTAACAATTAGGCACCTAATTATCCATATCCTGGAAAATCATAGTGCAAGCTTCTGGGTTGTGCTGTGCTTTCAGATTGCTGGGGTGACTATAGCTCCATTTGGTGAACAGTGTATCCAGTCTGAGTTACTGGGATTTATATTTATGCACATTGCTTTTAAATTCATGGTCCAAATAGTGTTGTCTGATATTTGTCATGTCTGGATCTTGTGTGTGCACAGTAACTGTAACAGTCACCTCAAGGTGCTTTATATTGTAAGTTAAAGACCCTACAATAATTTGCCGCCCATGAGCAAGCAATGGGGGCAGTGGGAAGTAAAAACTTCCTTTTAACAGGTAGAAACTTCCAAAAGAACCAGGAAGGTGCTGTGACCAGTTGGGGTTGAGGGGTGGGAGACAGAAAAAAAGACCCCGGCAGCTTGGGCCTCTTACAGTGTAACTAAGGGAGGATTCAGTGTCACCTGATCCAGCCTCATCTATAAGCTTTATCAAAAAAAAAGGTTTTAAGTCAGGTCTTAAAAGTAGAGAGTATATGTCTTTCTCCCAAATCTAAATGCTACCAATACTACCACGTAGTATCACTATCGCATCATTGTAGGTGATCGTATGTCCTGTTTTTTTTCTAACTCAAGGTGTCACTAGGAGGGGTCGATCTCACTGTTAGAGTCCTGACCACGGGATACTGGCCAACGCAATCAGCAACACCCAAGTGCAATATTCCACCTTCACCTCGACATGCATTTGAAGTCTTCAGAAGGTTTGTTAGTTGTTCACTTCACTCACAGATTTAGAAGTTTAGCGATTAAATGTGAGTGCTTTCATAACAGCACTTAGCTTTTCAGTCTGGTGATTTTCTAAGAGGTTTCTCCATGTGATCCACAAGGAACATTAAATCCATTATATGTGTTGTTACCAGTAGAAGTGGTACATGGAGATTACTTTTTTTTTTTTAAAGTCCCATTCATGAAAATATTACCGTGTATGTTTTGCGAGACACAACATTTCAAACTAAATATCTCCTGTGTCCTGTTGCAGAAAGCAAAGTTGCATTGATCATGTGTTGAAGGTTAATCTAGTATGACTCCCCTCTGCATGCAGGTTTTACCTTGGGAAGCACAGTGGGAGACAGCTCACACTGCAGCACCATATGGGCTCTGCAGATCTAAATGCCACCTTCTACGGGCCAATTAAAAAGGTACGCTCCACTTGGAAAGGGGAGTCTCAGTACATTTCAGCAACCTTTATTTCACTTTAGAACAACAAGCGGACCTGGCTTTACATTCATTACCTATTGTAAATTTTCTATTTTATAAATTAGTGACGTGTTATAAATATAAGCAATATGGCAGACTAACAAACGTGGCTAAATGTAACAATTTTAGATAAAGTAAAGTAAAATGAAACCTGCTGTTTTGTGGACATCTTGTCAAAATGGATTCTAAATAATGTTTTTATGTTGCCTTATCCCAACATTTGAACAGGAGGATGGGTCAGAGGTCGGAGTAGGTGGTGCCCAGGTGACAGGCTCCAATACTAGAAAGCACATACTCCAAGTGTCCACCTTCCAGATGACCATTCTCATGCTTTTCAACAACAGAGAGAAGTCTACCTTTGAGGTACACAACTTAATTCCTTAGTACCCTACACAGTAGGATATTTTGGTCCCCATATGTCTTCATTTGTAGTGGACAAGCAGGAAAAGGTCAGTTCAGTCTGTGGCCTCTATACTGCGTTGACACCAAGCCTGACCTCTTTACTGTATAGGAGATCCAGCAGGAGACGGACATCCCAGAGAGGGAGCTGGTGCGAGCGCTGCAGTCTCTGGCCTGTGGGAAGCCAACACAGAGAGTTCTCACCAAGGAGCCAAAGTCCAAGGAGATCGAAAATGGCCATGTGTTTACAGTCAACGACCAGTTTACCTCCAAACTGCACCGTGTCAAAATCCAGACAGGTATGAAAAAAAAAAAATCATGAAGTTAAGCACTTTTCTTGAGGCTCACAGCTTTAGTTTGATTTTACTAGATGTTATTCTGTGAATGTAAACTGTGTGAATGTAGATTTTTACTGTGTCAGGCTTAAAAAATGAACTTTTATTTTCTTAAAGCTCAGTAATAGGCAGTAAATTGATTACAGATACAGCTTATCTTGCTTTTTCAAGACTTTTCCTTCTTAAACTTGTGTCTTCATATCACTAGAACAAAACTTAGTTTAGCAACAAATGTGTAGTCAGCTAAAGAATTCAAAGGCTAGTAGCACTTGCTTGTAAAGCTGCGTTAAAGAGCAGTAAACATGAGTGGATATTACAGTATTTTAATGTCATCTTTTAGGTGATTTTGTGAACAGGTAAATATAAACTTACTGGCCCCTTCATTAGATACACCTGTTCAGCTGCACATCAAAGCAATTATATAATGAGCCAATCACATGGCAGTAACTCAGTACCATTTAGGCATGCAGACATGGTTGAGATGACCTGCTGAAGTTCCTTAAAATGGGGAAGACAGGTGACTTTGGATGTGTCATGGTTATTGGTCTGATATCTGAAAAACTGTTGATCTGCTGGGATTTTCCCACACCACCGTCTCTAAGGTTTACAGAGAATGGTCAAAAAAAGAAAAAAAATGTCCAGTGAGCGGCCGTTCTCTGGATATTTTCTGAAAATCACTCGTTGATGTCAGAGGAGAATGCCCAGACTGCTTCAAGCTGATAGGAAGGCAACAGTAACTCAACTAACCACTCATTACAACCAGTGTATGCCGAAAAGCATCTGTGAAAACACACACACACACACACACACACACGTCAACCTTAAAGCAGATGTGCTGCAGCAGCAGAAGACCACACCACGTTCACTCCTGTCAACTAAGAACAGGAAACTGATGCTACAGTTCAAAAGAAGACTGAAAGACAAAAGCACCACAGTCTGTCTCAGTACTGTTGATGATTTTGTCTATTACCTCTTTACTCTTTGAAAGCCTGTTAGAAGTAATCCTTGAAGCTTTCTTCTGAACTGAGCGATGTCTGTCATATTTCAGGCCTGTTTCCTGAACAAAATGGGTGAGCAGCAGAAGGTAGTGCGGGTGGTCTCCTTCTATGCAGCAACCCTTGGAAAACTATTCAGATGGTCATCAAACCACATCTTTATTGATTATATACTGAGGTGTCAGAACTCATCATTAAGGGTACAGGGGAGGTCGTCACATGTCATCTTTATGAGGGAAAGAGTTACGGCTGCTCAGAAGGCAAAAGGGGGTTCCAACCCAGTACTAGCAAGGCATACCTAATAAAGTGGCTATTGAATGTACATAAGAAAATGACACGTTTGATCATGATCTCTTGCATTTATTGTCCTTCTGTTGTGTGTTTTTTGTGCACTACCCAGTGGCTGCTAAACAGGGGGAGTCTGATCCAGAGAGGAAGGAGACGCGGCAGAAAGTGGACGACGACAGGAAGCATGAGATCGAAGCTGCCATCGTTCGCATCATGAAGTCTAGAAAGAAGATGCAGCACAATGTCCTGGTAGCAGAGGTGAGTCAGCTGAAGCTGAAGCTAAAGCCTACTTCTAAAGAGCACAAAAATAAAACTATAGTTGTAATAATATTATGTGGTGGACAGCACCACATTTAATTCCCCTCAGTGAGCCCCCTAGTGGCAAATTATATGATGCACAGAGGTTAGAGCCTCTAGTGCACTCTAGTGGTTTACTTCTTTCACATAAAAAGCTGATATAAAAGAGTCTTCCATAACAAAGTTAATAACAAAGTGGTAAATAAACAGGCCACGAAAGAAGAAGCCGTGAATTAAACAGTTGTTTTCATGTGTCTCCACAGGTCACACAGCAGTTGCGGGCGCGATTCCTTCCTAGTCCTGTAGTCATCAAGAAACGCATTGAAGGACTCATTGAGAGGGAATATTTGGCAAGAACACCGGAGGACCGCAAAGTGTACACTTATGTAGCATAAAACAAATAAATTCAATGAAAGCTAGCGTCGAGTTGAAAGAAGCTGAGGGCCTTTGTTTTTGTTTTGTTTTGTTTTTTTCTCTTTTTTTTTCTTTTTTTTTTTTAGGGTGGACTGCTATACGTTTGAACGAACTTGGAAATGCTTTCATTGTTGATTCTGGGAAACACTGGGAAGGTTAACATTTCTTCCATAAAAATGTGTTTAAAAAAAGAAAAAGGTTAAAAAAAAAAAAAAAAAAAAAAAAAAAAAAAAAAAAAAAAGATGGGGGAAGACCAAACTGAAAAAAGAAAAACATGCTGAGGAAACACCGAATTCCTTCTCAGGATAATGAAAGGAACTGCAATAACACGGCCCTCATATGAAAAATGACAGCAGAGATGTTGGGCTGAGTTTAATGAATGTTTTGGGGCATACCAAAGCACAAACAGGAAACGGACATTTCTTTCTCCTTGCACATAAAACCCTTGTTTATGCCGTGAGAGAAAGAAAAAGAAGACAAGCCATAATTTGCTGATTGCGCAAGAGGACCTTAAATCTTTGAGTATGCCCTGTGATTATGCTTATGCCCTTAGCCTTTAAAACCATCCATTAAAAACCCTCTAGGCTGGGCTTATCAATTAAACCCAACCACACATGACCCAGCTACAAAGATTTAGGATTCTTTGGGCAGTGAACACGAGTCTTTCAAGAGACAATCTGGGGTTTAGCATGCCTCTTCTTAATATCACTCCAGGGAGCAGCAGAGCCGAAAACATTTGTGTAGCTGGCAGATTTGAGACCCTGCGGAGAAAGGAAAAGAATTTGCATTCTCTATTGAGATTTAAAAAGTTTGTGTAAGCAGATGATTCATCCCAGAATGAGTCAGCTAGACAAGGGAAGGTGTTTATGAGACAGTTTAATCCAATAAAGTCTTTTATGCTCTTCCTGAATAGCTCCAGGTACAGTTTTACAACTGCTGTAACAACTTGTAGCAACTTTTACATGTTTTAGAAGTACAAAATTCATCAATTTACATTAAAAATTACAAATTATCATTATCAGTACTGGATGCTTGGGGGATTTTGTGTGGTTTGCTGAAAACTTTTCATCCAGCCTGTAATTGTTTAAACAAGCCAAAAAAGAGTCGATGTGAGCAACAAATGTCCCAAAAGACCAGTTAAACCTGGGCTCAGACATTTGACTCAACCAGCTTGATCAAGTCTATTCACATAAAACAGAAGCTTCTTGAGACATTAAAAACAAAAACATAATTCAGCAAACTGGCAGTGACAACTAATGAGTAGCCTGTTAGTGCCATGGACAGTTGTCAAGTTGTCTGCGAGTGAGTGATGCATAGTTACTGAAAGAAAAGGCAAGGAAAGGAAAGGCAAGGCTAAAAACACTTGCAAAACTAGTGTGCTGGCATGGCCATCCATCCATGCATCCATCAATCCACCCAGAACTGAAAATTATGCTAAAGTAGAAGTGCCAATAAAGTAAGTCTACTCCCACAGACTCAACTGTTAAAATGTCCAACTTTAGCATTAAAAATCATGTTTACAGCAGGTTAAAAAAGAAAAACAGTTTTCACCTCTATGATACTTTGTCCCTGACACACAAAAAGCTGTAGCTCATTATTGTCTGTTAGGTCTCACCTCCACTCAGAGTCCCCGAACTCGACCTCTACATTGTACATGCTGTTAGCGCCTATGAAAGCATTATATTTTTTTTTAAATGGTTAGTTTAGGTATTGATGAAATTCTGGTATTGTATTAGTCTCTTAGCACTAATCTGTTGTATTCACTCAGTTTACTAAGGCCTGAGCTGGATCCTTTCAGTGCTAAGACTTAAAATTCTATTCTGGGCTCTTCGCGATGTCTCCAAGACTGAGAGAGAGCAAAAACTAGGAAACTAGGAGGGGGGAGACTAATTTCATATGCTTCTACCTGCAACCCTATTCCTTCGATAGCCATATCTCATAATTATCGCTGACGGTGGAACGAAAGCTTCGCATTCTGGCTCAACTCGATCTTCAACATGATGGTTCAGCACAAATCTGCCAGTCCAGCTCACTTTTCACCTTCCCATCCCAAATGAATGAATGAGATCCTCGGATACATAAAACTCCTCCGCCTGAGGCAGCATCTCTTTGCCACTTCGCTCAACCCTTTTTTCTATAAGCTGGTTTCGTAAAATTGAAATTTCCAGAAGGAAAGTCAGACAGAGATGAAAACAGACTATAAAGAGTTGAAACTCTGCCAGGTATCAGGCCAGCTGTACGTCATGCAACAGACAAATATCATTAAAACTGTTTGATGGCAACAGCAGCTTTACAGATTCCAGGTGAATCAGTCTTTGACAACATCATAGGAGGAACAGCTCACCAAGACAAAATGTTGGGTTGGAGTTTTGACGCTCGAGGCAAAGAACCAAGAGCACCACAAGTGACAGAACTAGTACCAATTCAATAACTCAGACTATTCTCCGAGCAGAAAAAAAACATTCAGTCCAAACAGGAAAATGCCTATGACTGTCTGGATTTCTCACATTGTTGACCGAGTGCAGGATGTTGTGTTAAATCTAGCAACATATGTGGCTTTTCCTCACGCTAACTTTAGTTTAGGTGAGAGAGAACGACTTGGAGGATGAGCCTGAGAAAATACAGCTGAGATGCATGTGAACCATGTGTGTTTTATTTGTTTTCATTCACATTTGTTTCTCATTTTCAGCTGGGACGCATGCAGAGTGAAAGGTTTCTGTCCTCTTGAACCAACAGGGAGGATAAGCTCACGTTTGGTTATGTCTGTGGAAACAGTAGTATCTGTACTGACAAAGAGAAAATACTGGACACAGAATCTATCCTCAGTCCCCAGTGTCTGAAAACGTCCTCTTCCATGTGATAATGTGATAGTGATCATGTCTCTCAAGGTGAAAAATCCTTCCATTTTCTTTTTTTATTGAAAACATCCATCTAAAGTCATGAACACAAAGAGAATTTAATACCTTTCTCAACATCGAGATCGAAACCCAAGTATACAAATATCGATGCTGAGGTCTCTTGTCCATCAATCAACAAGCTGTAAAGCTGATTGACAGCCTTTAAATCCCACAGTAACATTAGACTCTGAAAAGAGGGGATTGTGAAGATGCTCTGAAGGGGGTCCTGGCCTCTTGGCTTTGTGTGTGAATGGACAGTATCTCCCCCCCTTCCCCAGTCACAGCATTGAAGCGGTACATGATCTACCTATGGCTGCTGGAGCTGTCCTGACCTGTTTAGGCCTCCTGCAGGCCGGCTCGGTTTCTGAGGTCCTGTGTCCTGGTGTCACATGAGAACACCGTAGATGTTTCATGCTGCCCTTTAACTACTGACAGAACAGGACAACGTCTGCAAGTATATTTTGGATTCCACAAAGTGCTTTTTCAGCTCATCAATGCGTCTGGCTTGAGAGGGCACATATTTAAGACCCTTTTTAATCACAGCTTGAGACGGGCTACAAAGCAACAAAAACATCACTGCGCTGGTGGCGTGAGACCCAATGATACTGTTTTAACATGAGGAGGGTTGACAAATGAGCCATTCTTCTGAAGAGTGTCTGCATGTATGCATTCAAGCGGGGAGAGAGAAAGAGTGAGTCGACGGGTGCAACGTGAGCCCCTTCACTCAGATCGGTAACACTAACTCATGATTTCTTTGTGTCTGAAAGTGAACTTGTTCGCACAAATTGCCTCAACACTTTCTCTACAGAGGATAAATTCCCCTGCCTGAAATTCGAATCCTTTATAAAATAACCCGTAACACATGTCATCGGTAGTTTTAGGGCAGAAAAAAAACAAAAAAAAGGTCTCAATTTAGGTCTCAATAGAAAAAGAAAAAAAAAAATCATAACAGGGCTCCAAATACACATCTGTCTTCTGTCTATTAATCTAAGGCAGGTTCTTGTGGACAGCTGTGTTCCTAATCTGTCTGGAATTAAGGTGGAGAAGGAGAAGAAAGACTTCAGAGAACAGTAAGATGCTGTTGGAGAAGGAGATGAAGTTGAAAGCCAGCAGGGGAAAAAATGTGCAGGAGAGACTTTCGACATTTCACAGTGAAATGCTGACAGCTAAGAATAGACTTTGTGCTTGTGTGCGCGTGCGTGCGCGTGTGTGCGCGTGTGTGCCGTCAAGCACTTGCAGTGTCAAGGGGAGTGTTTGCTGAAAACCCACTCACTGCTGGGAAACAAATTATGCTGGCTAAGTGAATTACGGAAGTGCATGTCTTTAAAAAAAAAAAAGAATATGTTGCGTTTGTGTGTAAGGTCAGTAGAAACAGACAAAGTCACCGGACACTCAGGAACACCTTGGAGTGCAGGGCTGGACCCCCTTTTACCTTCACAGCTACTTTAGCTCTTTGTGGCACTGATTCAACAACGTTCTGGAAATATTTACCAAAGATTTTGCTCCATGTTGGCATGACAGCATCACACAGTTGCTGCAGATTTACTGGCTGCACATCCATGATGTGAATCTCATGTTCCATCCCAAAGGTGCTCTGTTGGACTGAGATCCGGTGACTGTGGAGGTCATTTGAGCACAGTGAACTTACTGGCATGTTCGATAAACCATTTTGAGATGGTCCGAGCTTCGTGACATGGCACTTTACCTGCTAGAAGCAGCCATTAGGCAGTGGTGTTTAAATTATGCTTAAATGGTAATAACGGGCCCAAAGTGTTCCATGAAAATATCCCCGACACCGCCACAAGCAGCAGCCTAAACCACAGATACCGGGATGGATCCATGCTTTCATCATTTGAATGTCGCAGCACAAATCGAGACTCACCAGATCAGTCAACACTTTATAATCTTCATTGTAGCCTCAGTTTCCTGTTCTTTGCTGGCAGGAGTAATCTTCTGCTACTGTAGCCTGTCTGCTGTATTCAGAGATGCTCGTCTCTATACTTTTATAAGAAGTGATTATTTGAGTTACTGTTACCTTCCTATCAGCTGAAAGCAGTCTTGATATCCTCCTTTGACCTCTGGCATCAATAAGCGATTAGAGAACTGCTGCTCACCGACTATTTTCTCTTCTTCTGACTATCCAATAAAACAGAAAATAGGGTTGGTGCAGTATTTAATATGTGTTTGTACTCGAGATAAATATACTCTTATACTAGGAGTTACAAATAGATTAAAAAGTACTTGATAGGGGTTTAAGTTTGACCTGTGGCTCAGGTCAATACACTCTGTAGAGCAATCGCTGCTGTTAACTTAAGCAGCTTGGTTATCGCACCTTTGAAAAATACATTTAGAAAAATAAAAGGAGCAAAATGACAAAAACCAGGAGGAATTAAACAAAGCATTCCACACACACTGAACCTGAAAAGGGTCAAATAGGATTCCTGACCTCATAAACTCCCAAACAACTCACACATGCAAACGCATATATACTCAGTCTGCTCTGGGATGCTGAGCTGGGAGAAGCTGCTGATACGCAGTGTCAAAGATTAGCCTGCGTCAGATCAAGGAACTGTGGTCTGCTGCCATTCTTGTGAAAATCTCCAGTGCTGACACAAGAATATGAGCAGGCCTTGGCTCAGGGGATAACCCACACTGTAAGACCGGCAGTCCTCCACTGTTCAGCAGATTATCCCTTGGGAAGAGGCTTGACCTCTGGTAAACCTAGAAGCCTAAATTCTCTCCACAGCAGGAGTTTTAACGGTCGAGGAGGGCACAAGAAAGTGATTTCAGGTTGACACATGTAGGGTTATATCTCCAAAAACATGTGATTTGTAAAAAACAAAAAAAAGAAGAAGTGCAATATGCAACACTTGTTTTATGAAAGGGTTAAATTTCTGTGTAAGTGCACCATAGATCAGTCCCTGCTGCTGAATCCCGTAGGACACAGAACTCTTGCTGCACTGCTCAGCATGAGCTGAAACTCACAGGCACCATCACTGCTCCCAAATCACTGACATCACAGCAGCTTTGAGGACACGGGGATTTATCTTCATCAGGAACTGATTTAAATGTGCGAAACTAAAACACTTCCTGCTTCCATCTGACCACATTTCATTTGACAATAAAGCCACCTGAATTTCTGATTTCATCTAATGTATTGTATTATTCTTCATAGAGGCTTCTCGTGTGTTCAAGTTTCAAGCTTTTCCACTGCAGATGTTTTCCTACATCAAAGGAAAAGCACCTGCTGTGGCATTCCTCCTCCAGGCGGGGCTACAAGTGTAATATGGAAATTTTAACACGAAGAGAACAATGAATACAGCAGCAGCTTTAAGTGGAGATATTTTTGCTGACCTTGAAGCTACGGGGAAAATCATTGTGGAGTTTTTGCTGATTAAATCGCCGCAGATTTTAATCAGTGCGCGGTGTGAATTGTCCAAAGCAAGACAACAGCAAATGACGTTGTAATACGAGTATTCACCAGATTTGAAGTGAAAAACATAAATTAATAAAGAGACGAGAATACAGTGAGGGAAACGTGGTTGGGATTTAGGCTTAATGGTGCAGGTGTTTCTCTTTTTTTTATAAAATCAAAGAAACAAAACAAGCTCAGGAAAGAGCCTGTATGTAAAAGATGGAAGTCACCACAGTGGTGTCGTTCACTAGACAGTGATGTATGCATTATGTAGCCTCAAGCTGACGCATCCAATTTTTTTACTCTAAAAATGAGCAAAACTTCAAAAGTGAACTTTATATTTTATCCAAAATAATCTGAAACTAGTGACTGGATCCAAAATTTAATCAGGACAGTTTTACGGAGGTCACAGAGGAAGGGAGATGAGCACCATACACCATAAGTATCATTTTGCAACCACAGGGGTCACCCCTGTATTTTATCCAACTTCCAAACACATTTGCAAGAGAAAACAGAACCAAAACAAAACCAAACAAGACCAAACAAGGAAAATTCATGCAATTTGTTTTTTGTAAGTGCTAAAAGCCGAAAATCCTCATTGGAATCCAAATCAGATTACTTGGCCATCCATAGTAGTAACTATTTCAGTGATGTCTTTATACGTAACTACAAAAGTTTGTAGAAGCATAATCTTACCTGGTAGGCAGCGGAGCCCAAACAGATCTCGACTCCTCGCGTTCACCCCGGTCTGACTCAGCATCCTCTCCTGAAGGCAAAGAGAGCAGACATAAACATCATTTAATTATGTCGAATCAACAGGAAATAGGAGGAAAGCCAAACAAGCTCTGCACAAATGTAAAAATATACCTGCATGTATGAGGCTCAGTGATTAATACACATTTTATATTTAATCCCTCCATAAGTTGAAGTGAACCTTTGGAAGGCGCCCCATATTTGCAGCAGTCTTGCTCAGATAAACCAACCAGCTCCTGAGCCGAGTCGTCTACAGAGTTCATCAAATGAGATAAGCAAATAACCACCCTCACCAACATTTTACAGAGACCCTAAACACCACACTGGCAATGAAAGTGGTGTTCTTTTGAAATGGATCATCCATTTCTGACCTCGGCCACAAACTGTTTACACGAGAAATCCAAATGCAGACAAAACAACAGCGAGTCGACTCATGGTCGGAGCATCGTGTCACCTCCGGCCTCGATTACATTTAAATCATGGCTCTGGCCGCTACCCTCACTAAAGTCTGACTCTCAGTCTCAGTGGACTTGTTTTCAAAGACAAAGAAACAAAGCCAACCGCACAAAGTCCCATGATTCTTA
>VUQG01045384.1:22475-44385 GCA_015106755.1 Etia nguti | reverse complement strand
TGTCAGTCCTGCTCACTCCCAGTAAAAATCTTAACATCTTTGACCCTGCCACCTCCAGCTCAGCCTCCTGGTTTTTTGGGGTTTTTTTTTTAGTGCCACCATGACAAAACCACACATCGTAGCAGGTCTCATTACCATCTTGTAAACCTGCCCTTTCACTAAGATCAAGCCATCTTTCTAACTGCCTATCAACTTGCAATTAATGATGGGTATTATAAAGTGTAACCAAAAGTCACTTTAAAACAAGCTCCTGTACAAAATAAGCAATTAATCCAAACTGTGATTCATAGAAAGCTGCTCTGTAAGGGTCTCAGAGTACAAAGACAGAGCTGGAAATGATCAGAATACATGCTCTTTAAAGGTAAAGTTAAAATAAAATGAAGTAAGTAAAGACTCACATGGATCTAAATGGTGGAGTAAATGGCAAAAGCACTAAAAGCATCTCATTGTCGTATACTCTTGTTGTGCTATGGCCTTTTAAGTCAATGACCTTTTCAAACAATGTTAACAGCCACTCACATAACATCATTTCAGCCCACCGTTTCATCTGAATAAGACCTCTGGTGTCACCCACTGACGTAAATAGGGTGGAAGGTTTTTTTCTTTTTTTGCAGAGCGGCTATTTTAGTGCTTGTTCCTCTGGTTCATTCATAGAGAAGCGTCCGAGCTAATCTAATTGTCACTAATCTGGAGTCAGCAGTCAATCCCTACACACTGAGACTCGGTGTTAAAGAGACAGCTGTCGATAAGGGCAAGCACGCACAAGTGAGCATGTGCCACTCTAGTTGTTAATTGTGTCCTTTGTAACCTTGTAAAAAGCATCTACTGAAAACATTTGAACAGACAACCAAAGCTGGATAAAAAAATAAAAAAAAAAGTAAAATCTTTTTGTACCTTGCTAGCATCACGTTGTCTGTGTCATCTTTCCCCCACTCCCAGTCCTTCCCTGGATCCACAGCAAAGTGCAGTGGCAGCATTTTGTGCTCTGAGTCAGTGAGAGGGATCACAACTGCTGGTGGAAACAAGAATAAATATCAGAAAACAATAAAAATACACCTACAGAAGCAAGGACTGTGTGCAAACAGCAGCTTTCATCTTCTATTTAATATTTAGCAGTTGGCTTTGGATGGTTTTTCGATCTCTGTAGTGAATTTCAAGTATAGATATGTAAACTTTTAGTCCTTTATTTATCCAGGTAAAAAATCTCATTGAGATTAAAAATCTCATTTCCAAGAGAGACCTGGCATCATGGCAACAAAAGTCAAAATACATGTACCACATAAGTATATAACATATAACATATATAACTGGGCACAAATATCAGGATTCAGACTCCACTCTTGCAATCGGAAAACATTAAAACACTGCATGGTCCGACTTCCCCTGCTAATTGGGAATTCAGACTATGGCTGTATCCCTATTTGATTGCAAACCCTTCTAAGGCTGCTTCAGGAGTAGTATAATGAAGGCTATCCCATTTTGAAGGCTCCCCACAAATGTGACTCAACCTATCCCAAGATTCACTGCATGCCAAAGAAGTCACAAAGTGAAGGAGCAGACCAACCACGTCCAAGCCAGAAGCACAGCCTTGGATTCCTGGGGTCACTGGGGAGTTTTTGTGGGCAGTTTTTTAGTGTGCAAATGCTGTCAGAGGCATTCACCGTAGTTTAGCCAAGTTCAGGCTAGAGTGCAGTACTTACAAAAGAGAAGAGAGCTGTGACTAAATGGAAAACAAATCTACACATGAGTGTGCTGGTGCTCTAGTGTTAATAATGTCATTTTTTTTCACTTGTTTAAAAACAAACAAAACATTTTAAAATATCCCAGTTAGCATTACTACTGGACCTCTGATAACATCTTTCATCTTGTATTTTTAGCCCAACGTGGAACTGAGCTCCATGGATCACGAGGTATACTCAAAATCCCAGTTCTCTTTAGTCACCATTCCCAAATAAATCACTAAGGAACAATATGCAAAAAGGACTTCCCCATCAAGCAGAGGCACCGAGCTATAAAGTAAGAAAGAAGGCCCTAGTGCTTACTAGAAAACTCATCAACTTCTCTGGGGGAATATTTGTATAAGCATTCCCCTGATTGATGTACTCTCCTTTATGGCTTTAAGATATCAGCTGCTTACTACCAGCCCATGAAAAAGGACTCAATATTTATGCGATCATTTTAAAGCATGATGGAGAGCATCACCTTGCTCTTTCGAGCTGTCCTTCTGTTCCATGGAGACCAGAGCAGAGAAGTGCGCCTGATCGTATGCCAGGACCAGCGGAGAGCGGTGGCACTTGGCAGCTGGCACTTCCAGCGGTAGGTAGATGCCTCCGAACGGGATGGGAGCAAAAGCTGTTGGTGCGAGTAATAAACACATTAAACATCTGCGAAACGGGACCTCAGCTCTGTTTCTCAGTCAGTAACGCACACCAGAGACATACGAGTAAACAATAAAGACATACAAGTACAATATCTCACTTGTTGGAAGATTTTAACTTTTTTTTTTAACTTTAGTTAATTATCAAAAAACAACAACAGCTATTAACAGATACCAAACTGTTCATGCTTCAGTTTATTCCCAAGAATGCTGGTTTCACATTTGTTTTTCCAAACAAAGTACTCCAATATTTTTTATTTAACCTTTAATCCACAAGGAAGTGAAACTTTAATCTTATTAAGATGACTCTTTTGTGAGACCTGTCCTGGGATGAGACAGGCAAGCCGTCACAGCCCAGCTGTAACCAGAGAAACCCTCTGAAGAAGCATGGGGAAAACATAAAAGGGTGCCAGGAGTTCATACTGTTTGTTTTAACTTTGAGATATCAGAAGGGCAGAGTTCACTTGAAATACTACAATCATGAATCACGGATTATCTGGTTCAAAGCTTTTGTTTGGCCTCAGTTTTCTAATCTGTAAATGACAAACATCTACAGTCCTGTTCACAGAAAAATAGTCTTACAAAAAAAAAAAAAAAGATGGAATCTTAATCCCATATGAATGTACCCAACTAACTGCCACTAAGGGAAACACTGGAAAGAACACAAATGTTATTTACATGCTTTAATTGAATCCAAAATCTATGCCCCATACAACCATCTCACATACACTTCAGTTAGCATAAAGTCCTCAAAAGTTTACTAGCATTTAGTCAAGCAAATGAGATCCACCTACAGCTGAGTTTTTCTATAAACTGGGGCTCATACAAATAAAACTAGCCTTTACATACCTTTGAGATTATTGTGCTGCAGCTGATAATGTTTTCTGATTCAGCAACTTTATGAAAAGCCTGTTTCTAGTCTGTGACTCTATATCTTTCATAGGGTGTAGATTTAAGAAACCAAATGAAGACACAGATTATGTTCTCTGAAGGGGAAAAAGACATTTTCTGGTCTTAAGTGGACAGACAATAAACGGGCCCTTTCCATTTTGTCGCTTTCTGTCTTAGCTAGCCTGTTAGCTTGAAGCTGCAGCATGTGCACAGCAAGACTGTCAATGTGGAGACCACAGCTTCAGCGGGTCATCGGGAATTTAAAAAGCATACAGGAAACACCTTTAGTTGTAGTTTCTGTCATTTTGGTCAAATCAACAATCCCACCCACTGATGCCCACACTAATCGGCCACTTTATTGAGTACACATGTTCAACCGTTTCATGCAAATATCTATTCAGCCAATCACATGGCAGGAATTTAAGCACATAGACATAGTCAAGATGACCCACACATGACCATCTCTAAGGTTTTTATAGACGATGGTCCAAAAAAAACAGAAGACGAGCTACAGCAGCAGAGGACCACACTGTGTGCCACTCCTGTCAGTCAGTAAATGTCGTCTGACTTCGTGTCAATTTCTGGTGTAACTAATAAAGTGGCAGTTGAGTGTATATTTATTGTGACAGGCCCATCTTCACATGTGTATGGTAATAAGTATTCTGAACTACTTACAACTTGCATCTAATAAAAACCTAGAAATCTATAGTATAGATTTGAAAATCCCACGTGACATCTTTTTCAACTTATTGTGTCCACAAGATTTTCTGAAAACCTGACCTCTGACCTTGAGGTAAAGGTTTATTCAAACACCTGAGAGTTTTAGTAGATGTAGCTAAGGCATCAATTTGAAAATCCTACGTCGCCTCGTTCTTGGGTTATAGTGCTCAGAAGGTTGGGTGTTCACGGCGCACGCCCGGCGGGTTGACAACAATACCTCATCAGCCTTTTATGGCTGCAGGTTAAAAACTGAAACTAATGAAAATGGAACATTTAAAAACAATAAAACTAAATTGAAACTGGAATAATGAAAAATCCTTTCGGGCTTATTTACCCTCTCCTCCCGAGTCTCTCAGCATGGTGTCAGCGACCACCACGATGGGCCTTCTAAGGACATGAGCCAAGACAAAGACGTGAAACTCCTCCAAACTCTCATAAACTGGCTCGTCTGAAGACTCTGCCCTGAAAACAACAACAGCAGCAACAGTTTCTTGTTTATCAGAGACATGATTGTTTAAACCAAAGATAACCAAAGTTTCAAGCAGGCAGGAAAAAACTGTTAACAGTAACAGTAACTTAAAAACCACATTGTGTTAGTCTGGCTTTGGGTTTTTATAGCTTTACAGTCACTGTATTCGACCAAGTGGACTTTTGTTTGCCACAGTAAAAAAGCAGATGGACTAATGAGGGCCGGTCACTCAGTTTTGACTGTGAGTGTGCTTGTCTGTTCATGAATAAAAACATGACTGTGACTAAGTGTGCTGGGTTAACAGTCGCTGCATTGTCCGGGCCAGGCCTTACCCGTTGGTGCCGTTGGTGCTGTAGTGTATTCTCGGTTCGCTGGAGGCGAGCTTTAACAGTTCATTCCACTCTTTCTGCCACTCCTCCTCCGTGTACACCAGCCCAGACTGAGGAGAAAAGAAGGGCACACACACACACAAACACAGCTGCCATTTAGAGAGGCCGTGTCAAATGTCACAAAAGCATGTACTGACGTTATGGCGTCTCACCTCAAGGTTACATGCAGACAATTGAGCCTAGAGCCTTTAGAAACGTACTGTCGCTCGTGTAGCAGCGACAGAGCAGAGCTGTCAACAGATATTCTACATTTTATGATATGATTGAATAAAAAAAATTTAATTGAAATTAGTTTGCGAGAATCAATAGTCATCTGTGGAAAAATCTGGAAAAGCTGCACTGCTGCTGGCATGAGAAGAGACCAGTGATCGAGTGAGCAGTTAAACTGACAATTAGAAAACATAAGAGGACAAATATCAGCTGAACAATTCAAGGCAAGCGCCTCTTAGATATGCCAAATGACAGGTATGCCAAATAGGTTAAAGCTCCATATGAACTTCAGATGTGAACTTAAAGCTTGATTTAGACTTCTGTGGGAAATTTACATCTTAACTTGAGTAGTAACCGCAAACTCCTTTTATCCCTACGCCGCAAACTTCCACGCCATTCAAGACGTTGGGGTATGCGTTGACCCGATGTGTAGTTACATTTCTTGGGAGGTGCACGTCAGGTTATGCAGAATGTTGCTTGTGCCGGGTTAAAATGCTGTTCTGGTTATAACGTGGCTCTGACCCAAAAGTATAATTCACATGTAAGGGTTAGATGTGAACTTAACTCTATCCAAGCTGCTGATCTCAAAGGTTAAATTTATAGTACTGTGTTGAATTCCTGCCATAAGTGGTCAACATTGCTGTTTGCATATAGACCTGTGCTGGTGCGTCTGCATTGCTCTGGCATCACAAGTAAAAGTGAGCTTTCATATCAAACTTGGGGCTAATAATCTTAAATTATTCTCTCCTTCCTGCTTCCACTTTAACGAAATGCAGGAAGGAGAGAAGACTCCAGAACCAACTATGAGCTATTAAAAAGCAAGAAAAACACAAAGGTCTACACTGGCAGCAGACAAGCTATCACATTAGCAAAATGAACAAGCCAGATGTAATTAGAGCATATTACATTTTGTTTCACAGAGGTATTATTACCTTGTTGCTAAACAACGACACGTGTTTATGCTGCATATTAAAAATATTATTATATAAAATTAAAGAGACCTATTATAGATGTTAATGTCTGTGTCACTGCCACACTTACAGGAAGTAACAACAACAACAACTGTGTGATAATGATGGAAAATAGTTCACAACCCAACACTGCTAAACAGAGAGTGATTAACACTCAGAGCCCTGTCTGTAAACATTACAAACTTAGTCAGCATAGTCGAACTTTAACTCTTCTTACTGAATAATGAATAGATGAGTAATAAAAACTTCATGTGCTGCAGGTCCCTGGTGGTTTAAATTTTTCCTGTTTTATGTTTAGGAAAAGATTATTCCATGTTTCTCACAGCAGGGCTTACTCAGCGTATCGACCGCCCATTCGTCTATAGCTTAACCCAATAATTGTATTTGTTCATTTTAAGGTACATAGAGTTTATGAAGGACATCTTTATGTTGAAATAAATATAGCTATACAAGTAGTTATATCTCACTCTGGTTTTGTGCTCGCGTAAAATTAATGCACAAAGTACGATATTCGAATGGGTCCGACCTGCATGTGTTTGTTTAAATGAATGGTCAAACTTGATTTTGGGCCAGTTTTGACAGCCACGAAATAAAATCAATGACCTAAATTCACACAGAGCAGCCACAGGCCCGAGCACTGCCCACGGAGCAGCTCCACTGGAGCGTGTTTGGTTTAAGTGATTTGCTTGAGGAAGCCTCAGACGTTCTGCTGAAGAATGGGTGAACATTATGCAGTCATTCATGTGGTTTTTCCTCTTACTGTGGGTATTTGCATGCTGTCTGCATCCCAAAAAACATACTTGCTGTGCTTCAATTTTAAGCTTTCATGGCTGCAAAAAAGGACAAAGGTGACTTTTCACGGTAAAAACACTGAGTGGAAAATATTTTTTAAAAGTTAGTAAACCAATAATGAGTTACATGGAAATTTGGTTTGATATCTAAACCTGCAAGTGCCACTTTTTTTTTTTTTTTTTTTTACAGCAGCACTGCAACAAATGTTTGAGTTTAATCCAGAGCAGTGCTGCACAATTACAAATAAATTTAAAAAATAAAAATAATAATAAATGTTAATCACAATTATACTGGTCAAAAATGCTGTGAGGAATATGTAAAATCATTACTGTCAGACTGGGAAAAACAGAGTTACTTACATCGAGTCAGATTTATTACAAGTTTCTGTTTAAGATAGGATTTCTTTGTACTTTAATTATAATTTAACTGAAAAACCAAAGAATAACTTAAATAATTAAACTAAACATACCACAACCAGGCACAGAGTGAATTCAGAAAGGTAAGAGGTTTACAAAAATACATTAAAAAAAAAGCTTTCTTTTAATGAAAATGAAGGCCAAAGGACAATTTATTGACTGTACCTTGTTTTACTCCTTTCAGCTGCTCCTGTACAACAAGCTTTCTCATGTTTGATTTGGCAGTTTTACCACAGATGCCCTTCCTGGTGCAACCCCATATCTTGTTTTACTAATTATTGTAAATCAAGGTTCATTCAATTTTGAAATCAAAACTCGATAAACTGCAGTGAGGAAGACAGTCTTGTCCATAGCTAAAGTATTTACAGTTAAAAATGTAGTAGTGGAGGAAACTAGATAAAAACTAAAACTAAATTCTAACGATTCAGAATTCAAACTATACCCTGTTTATCTTATTCTGTGCACTAGTGCTGCCCCTTCATCTTCTGCTGTTTTATCTCCTCTACTTTACACTCATCCTCCTTAATGGCTCTATAGCACTGGTGGAACTGCATGCTACTCGTTAAATATCAAATGTTATGCAGGCTGACTTGAATTATCTGGCATGTAAGGCATGTGAAAAGCCTCAGCTTGCCTAGCAACTTCTCTATGCACCGCCCTAATACAGTCATGGGAACAACAAAGATAACCAAGGCTAATGTGCAGCCTGTGTGACAGACCTCTTTGTTCTGCTGGGTCTGCTGCCACCTCCACCTGCGCTTCAGTGCCTCTCTCTCCAACCCGTGATCCATCAGCGCGTACAGGGACTTCCGCAGCATCAAGTCTCGGTCGTGAAAGCCCCACATACCTGCAATAGAAACAAAATCAGGTCGTTAAACACACGTCAACAGTATCTTTTGTACAACCGCATCTAACCATAAAGGTATGCAGATGTTTTAGTGTTTTTTTCTGTATTGTCATCTCCCAAATAAATAAACTACAAACTTACAATGGCTAAAGGGTGTAACTGTCTTTTAATGAGAACAAGTTAAGCGCATGAATATTATGCTCACACCTACTATAAAAGTCTGGAACAATGCCTGCACAGTTGGAGCATTATTAATTTTCTGCACTAGGACTCCTAAGTGGGCTGTAAAGGCAAAGTGAATGTGCACTGCAACATTGTAAAATGCAATTAGTGCTTATGCTAACACTGGAGTTCCCTTAATGAATGCTAATGGAGTGTGAACCTAAACTGTATTGGGGTCTTGTTTGAAAGGCCCGTGATACTCACCGAGCGACGCTGCATGTAGCAGGCAATTTCCATCTCCGCTTGTTGCCAGAGGTAGCAGACTCTGGCAGTTTGAAACCACCTTTGTCCACCAGTTCAGCCGCCCTGCAGGCAAATAAGAAATGTTTAACTCACATGTTTGCATGACAAATGAAGTATTCATCCAAAACAAGTGCTGTGCAACTCCTCAAAAAGATAATCATATTTGTGTCAACATGTGATTTTCAAGTCAAAAGACTTCCAGAGAAGGTTTTCCTCTTGTGTCAGCAGTCTTAGCAGTGTGTCATTGTGTCTTATTTTAAAATGAAACAATTCAACTTCAAAACTCATAGCCCATAATTATGAGTTGGTGATTACAACACCTCTGCCTTTACAGGTATTCAGTTTTTTGTTACAACTGTCAGAGCAGTTTAAATCAGTTATGTGTTTACTGTTGAGGTCACAAATTAATATAACGATGTTGAAAACAGTCTATTTTTTTGCCCTAGCTGCACACACGAGGTGAGCACAAAATAAGAAATTCAACACAAATTTTGATTCAATTTTATTTATCCAGTGCCAGTTCACAACAACAGCAATCTCAACCCACTTCATATTGTCGGGTAAAAGCCCTACAATACTAGAGATGAAGAAGAACCCCAATGATCAGATTATCTCCTATGAGTAGCAGTTGGCAAGTTTTGGAACGAAGAACTTTCTTTTAACAGAAAGAAACTTCGAGCATAACTAGGCTCGTGGTGGGGCAGTCATTGGAGAAAGGAAAAAAAAAAAATACTGGCGACCACCAGTGTTACTGCTCAGCCTCTTAGAAGACACATCTTAGAAGACCTTGCTCTCAAGTTATCACATTCACAATATTTTCAGAATCTTGACCTTTAGGTCTAGGTCACTGAGATTCGAACTTGTCAAAGAGGTTTAGTAGATACACCTATGGTATGAATTTGAAGCTCCTACATCGACTCATTCTTGAATTACCGCATTCACAAACTTAGCTGTCCATGCTGCCCGCCCAGCGAGGTCACGACAATACCCCATCAGCCTTTTAAGGCTGAGGGGTAAAAAGGAGAAGACAGAAGACAGAAAGGCAAGGAGCAAACAAGAAATGTCTCAAAATATATTTCACAGCACCACCAGCTGACACTCTGGATATAAAATTTTAATTTGGAAGTGGGGTGTTAAAGTAACAACAAAACAAGTTCTTCAAAGAGCCAAGCTACCACTGCAAAATAACATTTTACCCTTGTTGGTAATTTAACATGAACCAGTCACAACAAATGTCCCTAAAAACAGCATGCAGTGATTTTAAATCCAAATATTTAAAACTGCAGCAGTACATTGGCTGTCTTATAAATGCAGGAGTAGGCAATGTATTTTAGAATAGAAACAACAAACACACCTGTCACTTAAAAAGCATGCGGGGAGTAAGAATCGTCTTTCATCAGCAACCGAGTAAAGCCTAAAATCTCATATATGGTACAGAGTTATACTAACCGGCATGCTCCAAGGCCACCATCATGGACTGCTCAATAAGGTCCCTCTCAATGAAGCTCCTGAAGTCGTCCCGGTACACAGTGAGGTCTGGCAGTTGGAAAGTGCACAGGGGCGTGTCCAGAAGAGGCTCATTGCTGCTACCGCCAGTGCTCGAGATGTGAGAGCGGGCCAGAGAAACGATGGTAGAGCTGGCATGAGAAATACCCCTCGACAAACGCTTCTCTGTAGCTGAAGAGAGGGGAGAAAAAAAAAGTGTTACACAAAGTGCATATTTGCACATTATGATTTGGAGTTATTATGGTTAGTCTCAGGGTTGACTGGTGTATTAAGTGGTAGGACAATTGCTAGTGTTTATTTGATAAGGAGTGAAACACTCCATTAGTAACCTTTCAGGAATGATACATTATTTTTGGCAGCAGGGGGACACGCCTGCATTTTTTAAAATGTGGACTCACCTAAACTAATAGAGCCAGCTCAACTAAACTATGGCCCAAACGTCCAATGTAAACTGTAATGTAGAATTTTGCATATCACAGCTGAACAACCAACAGGGCTTATTATCAGAAAACTGCTCGCTGACTTGCTGCTGTTGTCAGTATTACACTGTGGTCATCACAGAAGCTGCGACATCAACCCAGCTCTGTAACTCATATCTGAACTACTGCAGTCTACTCCTAAACCGCTGTCGCTAATCGGGGAAAAAAAAAAGAAAGAAAAAAATAATATATCAGTGCTTAACCATGAAAAAGTAATAGAAAAAGTTTAAGCTTCTCATCTTTTCCAACCTTTGCAGTTACATCCCTATGTCATCTGGGAATCTGGGTTCCTGAACTGCACCAACTCACACACTCGAGCCTCAAGCCTCCATTGCGAGCACCAGGTTACAAAAATATTGTGAGGTTTACACCTTCTGTAACTGTCACTTTATCAGCTGATACGTAGTCACTGCATGTTTGTAGTACTCAAAAGATTTAGATTAAGTTGGTGTACCTAATAAACTGCAAACTAAACTCATGTTTTGGACTAACTCACTTCCTGAGAACCTCACCTTGCACCACCTCATCTTGGCGATGGAGTATAGGCCGTCCTACCCGAGCCATCTCCTTTTCAGGGGGCAGATACGTTCGCTCGTCTGTGAACGAATACGACAGGTTCCCAGCATGCACCTGTCGCAGCTGCTCAAAGTCACTGAGGGCAGCAGTGAAATCCCAGTTCTTGCCTATGAAGAGAGAGGACGGGAGAGACAGAAACATCTGTCTGAGTTAACCGGTCCAACAGGACTACCTGAAGCTTTTTGAAGCAAATGACTGATTCTTCATCAGTTTAAATATTTACCACAAGTCAATGCAACACGGGATTTGTGTCGTACCCAAAGGCTGCTGACACATTCCTTTACTTGGATAAATATCAGAATATGGAGCATGCCTCAGCTCGCTGTCTTGCTGATGTTACTGCACTGCATTACATTTTAACCCATATTCTTATCTGCAACTTGTGCTGCTGCTAGGCAACAGGAGCCCTGCTGACACTAGTAATACCTTCGTTCTATTAGACTTTGATAGCATAATTAACAGTAACAAGCCAAAAGCACTTACTGAGTCCACTGCCTGGAACATCATCTCCAGTTAACTTTCTATAACTACATCCCCACTTCTGCTTTTTTTTTTTTTTAGTTTGCTTGAAACAGAAATGAAATTAACAGATTAAAGATAGAAGGGATCAAAGTGTAAAGACAAACAGATCTGATAAGTTTTCGCTTTACGTCTGTATTTTCACATTAAAGGAAGCTAGTAGAAGAAAGTGGTGCTTTCTAATGATGTGGAAAACACAGCTGGAAAGCAATGCTGGTGATGCAACAAGGCCATGCTGAGATAGAGAGCGTGAACTCAGGTGGTGGAAACAGAAATAGACTGACATTTATGGTGCTTTTTTAGCCTTACAACTCCAGGAACTTTTGACCACATTTAACCCCAATCATACAGTTCTTTATTCTATAAACATCGCACACTTTGATAATCTCACATCCACGGCCAATTTAGAACCACCAATCAACCTAAAAAGGATTCATTTGAACTGTGGGAGGAAGCTGGAAAACCCACAGAGAAATCTACACAGGGCCAGAAGAAACATGTAAACTCCACACAGGAAACTCCCAACAGGTTAGAAGATTCAAACCAAGCACTAATCAGACAAAAAGCTGATAAATATCGCATCAAACCACCGGTGCGAGAAGCATAAATATGAAGCAAAGCGAGCTTTACGCCTGGCTCCATCCATTCCCACCTATTTTATACATCATGAAATACATCATTAAAACACTGCTGCTTGTTTAGTCTTAATAATTAAGTTTAAGTCTTAATTTAAACAATAAAGTACACTTTGGATTAAGGCTCAGTCTGAGCTAACAGACATTAAGAAAGAGGAAAGGAAACGTCATGTTGGCCTCTGCATTCATCACTTCAGCTTCGCACTATTGTTAATATTTGTAATGAAATTCTACTATCCTCAGTAACTCACCCTCTAGCAGGTCTCTGGCCAATCCCGGTTCAGCTCCAGTGGAACGGACAAAGTCGGACAGGACTGCGTCCATATCCACGGTCATGTGATCATGAATTCACAAGTTGGCGGGTTGCATCCAGGCATTAAAATAAAAGAGAGAGAGAAAGAAAAAAAAAAAGCTGTACTCTGCTCTCCCCGACAGGGCAGCAAAGTGAATGGATAAGGTGGAGTCGGCCTCTACCTTCAGCTAGTCTGTCAGCCACACCTGAAAGGGGGGGGGGGGGCAAAGTAAGATTAAGGCTGCAGGTAAAAAACCATCAGAGTTTAAACATCCACATTAATCAGCTTATAAGAAATGAAAAGAGTTCAAGGGGTGATATAATGACCTTATTCAACCCTTTTTTGAATGCAAGCCTGTTGTGGCCTGGCTGTTTTTGAACTTGACACCTTTCACAGTCACTTGTCCCGCCCATGAAAACAGCAGAGGCACAGAAAGAGCACAGGTTTCACTAACTGTTTGCTTAGAAAATAACGGGAGTCAAATGACAAGTCGAGTAGCTCTGTGAGGTGTGATGTTTGTCATGTGGGAAACTTTACTGTGTGGTTTCAGCTGCTTTTATGAAGACTCTTTAATTAGCTGTTTTGAGTTCAGAGAAGCTGACAGGTTAAAAAATTAAAGTCATGACTCATGATCCCTGTAAAATCTGGAATCAAGACAAACAAGTGCTTCAATCACACCTGCAAATATGACCTGCTGAAAGAGTAAATGAGTATGCACCAAGTACAATTTACAACATGGTTTCCCACTAAACTACATTTATTTAAGGAAGTGTCTCCGCATCTTGTCTATAGAGAGAATGTAGTGTCACAGAACTGATTGGTGGACTTGATGGAAATTTTACTTTGGTTTAACTGGAGGACAACGTTTTCTGTTAAGGCGTAACTGCAACATATCTACAATACACCCAGACTGCATTTTTGCTATTGAGCAATTTACTGGCCCTATATATATTTACTAGCCCACCTAAAGAACTACCTTTATCTATAAAAATATAGTACTTTTTTCAAAAAGATTTTATGCTGCAGTTATCTCTGCTAGAAAGCATGGTTGTCGTGGCTTGCAATTAAGTTTGAAAGAAATCAATCAAATGTAAATTGTGGCAAATTAAACAAAGAGTTAATCTGCATATAGACAGCTTCTTATTCCAACTTTTTAATTTAGTTGTGCTGTTGTGCAAAACAAACAATATGTTAAAGATTCCTCTTTTTCACATATAAACCATCTTAACTGAAAGTTTGTTCAAAGATTTTTATTACCATTTTAATGTAAAAAGAAGATTTGTTTTGATTGGTAGAAACTGTTAGCCCCTGGGTCAGCTGCTATTAATTTCCTGTAAAATGCAGAGAATATTGTTGTTGATGCAGACAACATTTTAGCATCTTCACCTACAGATAAAAACTTCATACCATTCGTTTAGTCCAATGATAATGACTATGATTGCTCCTCAATGACCAGTCAGCAAGCAGTCAAGAAAATGATGGGAAACCTTGTTCGCAGAAATACCATCACATCTCCACCCTGTATGAATATTTCTGAAAACATTAACTGGAAAAGGGCATGGCTCTTACCAAGAAAATGCCTACTAACCAACAAATGAGAATGGTGACTTTCCAAATTATTCACAACTGTTGCTGTGAAAATGTTGTTGTACCAGAAATTAAAAAGATGGGACTGGACAACTTGTGCATGTTTTTTAGAAATTATAATGACACAGTGATGCATGTTGCCTGGAACTCCACCCTCAAAAAAACAAAAAAACAAAAACCCTTTTAGAATTTTTTTAATATGCTCTCAGTGAACATTTTCCTGGATGCATTTAAGGACTAAATTACTGAATTGCTAGTTTCTGGTAATATTGAATAAAATTCCAAAGTCATTTTTTAAAATTATGGTCATCAGGAGTCAGAAAGGAAGCATCAAAAACATCAAGATGGTGACAAAAACAGACAGCTTGAAGTCTCACTAGACTTTACTAACTGGCTATGTCCATCTTTATACTATCTATGGGTACAACATGCTGAAGTCCAGTGGTGCAACATCTGTGCTTTATTTTTCCTCTTGTACACCGAGTGTAGAGATTGTCGAACCCAGTCTACAAGCAAAGAAATAACTATGTGGTAAGATATGTCTGACAAAGAAAGAGCTAAAAGAAGTGAAGACGTGTCACATCCAAGTAAAGCCTGAGGGAGTGGTTTGGTATAAGGAAACACGTCGTGCCTTTCACTCATTTGAAATCAATTAGTCTACACATTTTGATGGCAGATCCAAAGGTCCCAAAGTGAGCAAGCTTCAGTTTGGAACTGAAATCAATACAGAAACATCATCAGGACTGAAATAAAGAGAGAGTAAGGATCGACGGGCCGTTGGCATAAGGGATGTAGAGGGCAATCGATGCACAGCAGACAAAAACTATGAATCAAAGTAGCCCTGGTCTGACGGATGTAATTTTGGACCAAATCAAACCAACAGGCCTCTGTTTTGTTTTGGGGGGGTTTTCAGTAAAGATTTGCAGCATATATTCAGACAGTTTAAGTGAGTGCTGTAACCAACATGATCAATTAACCAAAAATATTCAGTTGGAGATACGAAACGCAGAAAAGAAAAAAAAGATCCCTAATGCTTTTCCCTTTCACCCTTAGTGAATGTTTGAGGCACGCATACATAAACCCTGTGCACCAAAAGCTCAGGTCTCAGGATCCTTCACTGGTTTTTTTTGTGCGTTTCTTTTTTCTTTGGCTCTGTATGATATCAGTGAGAGTAGATATCCATAACATGGTCATCTAAGCCACACAACTTTGGCTGTGAAGACATAAGCTCCATCCAGCTGTCCAGACCTTGCTTCCAAAAGGGGGAGCTACAACAGCTAGTTTCAAACAAACAATTAACTGAAGGGCTGCATGAATGCCCACTATGAGGTAAAAAAGAATTAGTCCAACATTAAAAATACGGAGCTGGTAAGCACTTTACTATGACTTCAGAGTGTTTCCATCCATCTTTGCCAAACATTTGGCAAACAATTTCTCCTTTATATATATGCTTATAATACAGTCATAATATACTCAATTATATTTCAATATCATCTAGAATATGTGTAACAGAAGGAAGAAAAATTACCCCTAAGAGGAAGTGGGAATTATGCTGTTATCCACTGTGGTGTGGTGCAGAGTTTTTTTTCACTTTACTTCCATTTTTTTTGATGATGAGGAGGAATGAAGTAGTGATTTAGGTACTACTAGCAGGGATCTGTTATGGCCTAGCCTTACTATCCACCCTTACTTCTGATCAATGTGGTTCAAAAAGCAAATGAAACGTAACTATAGATACAGTTTGTTTTTTCAATTTTACTCTGTATGCATGTAAATCACTAGTTTGATGAGCAAAATAATATATTATAGTGACTGCTGACTCCCAAAATATATATATATATATATATATATTTAAAAACAAATAAAATAAAATACCTACAGTCATCTATTCCCATAAGTCTCATGGCTCATCCACCACCTAGTGTTCCTGCTTCATCTGACTCAGTGAACTCTTTTCCACTGTGCCTGATGAGTCACGAATTTACTCTTCTTACACCTCTCCACCGTTCTCTCGCTTTCCCTGCCTCCCTCAGTTTCTTACCATTATTAAAGGCACGCAGGCACACAGGGGAGAAACAGACTTTCTCAGGCAGCACTGTATTTCTAGAGCATTCTTTGCAAAGTCAGCGGCACGACGGTCTCCTCTGCAGGGCCTCCCAATGTTCTTGCAGTTTGTCAGTTCAGTGAGGTCTACCGATCACATACACGTCAGTGTAACGAAACAGACTGAGATATCATTTTGGACTGATACAGAAACGCAGATTAGATTGTATTCTTACCCACAGGTTTTGAGACAGTGTCTGACAAGCATTTGTTATAAAACAAAACAAATTAGGGCAATTTTATTGCATTAGTACAAAATTCTTTTTTTTTCTGGTTTAATACTTAAAGAAATGAAAGAGTTTAAAAAGCAGAAAGCAGATTATAACATACAAACAGGAAGCCACCGAGTTGTGACAATACCGCAGCATAGTAGATGTACAGGCTGCGGCTTAAGTTCTGATGGCTAATCAGTGATGGCTTTAGCAGAGGATTGTCTTCTCTTTACAATGTAAATCTGTGTTTTCTTATAATCCTGTACCATTATGTGATGTATAGTCTACCAGCACAGGCATGTCTATTTACAGCAAAAAGTACTTAGAGCCATTAAACATAAAAAAAAGTGGAAGGGTGATAAACAGAGGGCTGTGGACAGAATGTTCTCATACACCAATAAAAACCTAGCCGCTGCTGATGTGTAATGCTAAAATCATCAAATGGCACCTCCTTCAAAAACACTTTTTTCCAGGATCAAGTTGATATAAATGACAGCCTGTGTCCTCCAAGTCTTCTGGTATTACACTATAATAAAATCACTTATCTTATTTTTTATTATGTGCTGGATCAGATCTGAGCGCATATTCGCAGGCCAGGTCACTCATGAATCAACAGTTTCGATCACAGTTACTTCTTAACTGTAAAACTTTTTTTTAATGGTGCTGTACAATAAAACAAAAGCGACAACACAGGCTTAAATTATGGCGGAACTTACAAGTCATTAAGACCGCAATAAAAATGTTTATGACACTGAACAACCCCGAAGGGAAGGAGGAAGTGTGGGAGGCCATAAGTTTATGGCATCCATCAAATGCTCATCAATAAAGGATAATTTGTTGTGGTGTTGGCGCACACTGTGAAGCTTCACCACAGAGTTTGACACCCAAAGGTAATTACAAAGCCAGAGTTCACCGTTAAGGTCATAGCGGACTTAAAACAACAAAACATGAAGGCTAACAAATATCTTGTATTTCATGCCCTCAAAATCTATTATTACATGGTCAAAAATTTCCATTTGGCAGCCAGGAAAAAAACGTTCTCAATAAGAGAGACCCTGCGTGGATTACTGAGCAGTACTATCGCTGCTGCCAACATGGGCCAGTCAGTGATTTGTATCTGGGATGGCTGAGCTTTTGTCTGGCAGGAGCGCTTACGTAACAGGAGCTGCTGACAACACGTGGGTGCTGAGCTGAGGGCGGGAGAACGGCCTGGATCACGGAGGGAGACAGAGAGGTCACCACAGCCCACTGCGTCAGCCGTTGGTGGGCTGAGGGGGTCACTTTGTCGCTTGGATTGGGACTGAAAGTTTGCTTTGCTGTTCTTCACATTATTTATGGAGGACACATTTTTTTAATGGTTTTACTGAACACATGAGGGCTGTGGAAAGTGAGCAAAAAAACCAAACTTTATCCACTTTTCATGGTGAAATTACACGTAGTATGGTGTTAAAATATCAAATTGGTAATAAATCAGTGCTGGCTTCGTATGATTATTAACCAAATAATTGGGATAAAATCTTTGTTGTTGTTTTTTTGCATTAATTTTGGCAAAACTCTGAGAACTGCACCCTAGTATCTATATCTTGTCATTTTGCATTATCATCTTTTTGTGCTTTTTATGGATTCGATTACATTTTGTATCCATCCACCTGATCCATCTTCCATATTGTCTTTATCACGAAGAACATTTAATCCAGAGCAAAACATTTGCCACTCGATCTGTCCTACTGGATATTCGCCTTTTCTTTCAAAGTTCTGTGTTTTTGTCCTTCCCTCAAAGCTTGGTCTCACTCACTGTTTAGTTCAGCTCCAAACAAGATGACTAAAAGGGGGCCCTTGGTGTAAAAGATCTATATTTAAAACTCAAAATATTTCAGTAGAAGAATTTATCAGTAGGTCTTGCTTTCAAACTGTTTAGTGCTGCCTACGTCTTTAATTCATCACAGTGTGAAACCATAAACTTCTCTTGAGGAAAACCTGTGGTTGCCACTGTGTGGTGGGGCTAAAAAAATTTCCTACTGGATATTGATGGTGTTAATGCATTTTTCATGTATTGATTTGTTTTTCCATTGTAGATTAACATTAAAATTAATCTTAAATGGCATGTTTTTATGTTCAATAACTGCATTATACCTTCAAAATAGTTAACAAATCATGCACATATTAAGACTCAACACCATGCCCCTTCAGTTGTTCAGCTAATATCTGTCCACTTTTTGTTCCCCAGTTCCAGCAGGCTAAATTATTCACTACTCTTTATTTCCTCAAACCGGAAACAATGGTTACCACTTTCTTCACTGGGACTAATGTACCATAAATAGAATTTCAAAATAAAAACAAAGCTGAGCTTTTGCCACACCTGAAAACTGATTTCTGGAAAAAAGTAAACAGATAAAAACACATTTTTACAGGTATAATTCACCCATATGTAGCATAAAATCTCTCAGATCTGTAGCAGAGCTGGGATGGTGTGGAGTCCTAATATGGCAAGACAAACAAAAACGACTGAAACAAAAACATCGAGCTGCCCTCATTGCTGTAAATTTCCATCTCGCACTCTCCAAAAGCCTTCACTTCTTATTACTCGCTCAGCAACATTGTTTGCAAACCACGAGTTATGAACCACGTTTTCCTCTGGCCTGAAACTACAGAGCAGTCTGACTGTCTACACTAACAGACATGCAGAGAATTGATCATTTGTAGGAAAGAAATGCTAAATCAAATGATTAAAAAAAAATAAAAATAATATATATATATATATGTATATATATATATATATATATATATATATATGTAAAAGGAAAAGCAGCATAACAACAAAACTAAAATACTTCTAGATATGACCTGCTAATCTGGTTCCAGATATTTGAAAACTCTCGCTTCTGGAATTCTACTCTACAACTGTGAGAATCAATAGGATCCTTACCTAAAAATGTTCCACTTTAAAGATCCCTCATGTAATTTGTTTGTCTGTAAAAAGCAAAACAAATAAGAACTGATGCATTATTACAGTACAGATGCAAATACTAATGTTTTCCACTCCTGCCCCAATGGACACTGGCAAAGTAAAGCACTGAGTTTAAGCTTAAAGCAAAAAATAAGTGTGTTACTATTTAAATGAAGCCCCTTCTTTAGGCAGAACAGGTTCTGTGTTTTGATTTTTGGTAATGCTAATATTTACATTTGCATCACAGGTTGTGCTTTTCTTTCTCCATGAAAGAGGGAAACGGCTCACTGAAACCCTGTGAAGGGGGAGATTCACCACCTCATGTTTTTGCTCACTAAGGTTTCATTGATTGTGTGAAACTCAAGCTTTGCTCTACATTTAACAGACAAAGAAGTTGTCACACAAAGAACAAGGATAGTATGCTTTACCTAAATAATGTTGAGACTTCACCAGATGAGGATGGCCAAGTTGTTCCCCTCTAATGGTCAGTATGTGATAAAACACCGTGTCTATAAATGTGCCCGTTCTATTTTTGTTCAATCACATAAACCTTTCCTGTGATCTCAGCAAATGCAAAACACACCCTCTCCGCCTGGCAAAACCACATGAGTAATGAGATAAAGGGCATAAGGTAAACAAACAGGGTGAGGCGATGTGGCTGGTGGGAGTTGAAGCAGGAGTGACAAGTGTGACTAAGTGCTTTATCTCCACCACAGAGGGATGGTGGGATAGAAAGCAAAACCTTCCAGCCTTTGGACAGAGCAGTGAGCACTAGCAGCTACAGCTAGACTGATGAACTGGCCAGATTACTGCAGTTCCATCTGCTTCGGTGTACACACCTGCCAATAAGTGACTACAGCAGAAGTGCAGAAATGACTAATTAGGTCTGATGCACCTCAAAAAAACAAAACAAAAAAAAAACCACTGTTTGCAATACAAAAACAACACCAACGTTAACAGCACATGAACCAGTTCATATGCAGAGCACCAGAGCAGTCAGCTGCAGTCTGAAACAGTGGCGTTGGACTACATATGATCTGACTGATTGGGACTAGATCCTCAGTGGGAAAGCAGCTTAATGGAACAGAGGACAACATCATCAGCAACCTGAGTAGAAAGCCGCAAGACCGAAAGACCAGGAATAGCTGTTTAGCAGACACCAAACTAAAAACACACACACACAACAAAAAACCAAAACAAAATGCATAACCACGTACTTCCCTGGTTGTTAATATACTCATCCAAGTATTGGTTCATCCAAGTGAAGTGTATCTGTGGATAACTCCGGCATCAATCTGGATTTTTTCCAGGCTCAAAACAGTCCTTAGAGGATCACTCAATATATAAGCATGACTGGTCACACACTTAGAAAACTAGGAATTTTCCTGTTACATCTGGTAAATTGATCAACAAAAATGTTCTTGTTTTTTAAATTACAATTAAAAGCCTAAAACCTTTTTGGGAGACACCAAAAAAATGTTACATCCAGGAAAAACCCTGCCAGTGATCTTTATTAGCTTAAATAATACAATACTACTCAGGCTATCCTGGCAGCCAATAAGGGGACTTTAGAGAGATGCTTTAGGAAATACTTGTATAGCCACATGACTGATGCGCTGAAGTCTCAATCACTCTTTTGTTGTCTGACTTGTCAGTCACAGTAAGCTCTGAAGTGTCCGCAAGGCGTAGGCATAGCATACTGTCCTTAAAAAACAGCCACATGCATAAAAACAGAGCAAAGCAATGGCTTCCTTGTTATTTCTTCTCAGTGAGTCGAAGCCAGTTTTTAAGTGCTTCAGAAACAGGGTGGATACACTGTGAACAATCAATCACAGTAAACACCAACCATGCTGCTGAAGGAAGCCAGCAGAAAGAAAAACAAAGGTGTGGTGAGATGGCTGTCCTTCAGCTGTCTGAATCTGTAGAGTGCTGTAATCTGGTTACTGACTGAGCTCAGTCAGCCTACACTGGCTCATTACATAAGAGAGCTACAGCTGGGAAGGAGGCTGATCATTGCCTAGCTGAGGAATGGAGGAAAATGGAGAGCTTTACCTAGGTCTTCCAAAGTTGCCCTCATATGAAGGGTGCAGCACAATGGCTCTGCTGCTTGTGTATAGGAAGTGCTGCTTCAGTCTCCTCAACATAACAAGCAGAAGGTTTAAAAAAAGAATGGCCTTATCAGACAACAGCCTTGGACAAGAAAACGCACAGCAAAGCACACAGAGCGCAGAGCGATGCAAAATCCTCTCATTATATTGTAATATCCTTCTATAGGACCGGGAAATGCTTTCTTTGTCGACTACGTTGACCTCATCTTCAAGGGCAAATGGATGCATCATAGTAATAGTGTAGGCACATCACTTTCCAAGGGCTTGTATAATGCCAAAGCACTGCAGAAACAGCCTCGAGCTAATGCTAGGCTGCCGCAGACATGGTCTGCATAAATTCTCATTTTCCCTTAATTCATTTATAAAGCACTTTTAACTAATTTACTATCACTAAAGAG